>OMLC01037176.1:0-12733 GCA_900302585.1 Regalecus glesne
CACATCTAAAAGGGGGAAAAGGTCAAGTCTGAATGGCTCTGAAATCAGCTAGTTTGAGGAGCAGTACCGTTGTCATACAAGCCAGGTCATGGCACAAATAGACTAATGCAAATTAAGCTGTTAATTTATTTATTATTTATCGATAAGAAAATACATAAGGAAGGTCGAAACACAGGACGTAAGCATAGGCTAGGCATGCTGAGGCAGATTTCAGCTAGTAACTTGTCTGCCAGCAGTCTCAAGTGTCAGCTGGGTTGTGCCATGTCATTCTCAGGTCTTCAGCACAGCAAACAAGGAAGGAAGCGAGAAGGAAAAAAAAACACTGGAGCATTGTTAGGATTTTTTTTTAACTTAGGAAGAGCTGCTTTCAAGGGATGAGACTCAAGTATAGTATAGATCGATAAAAGATAGGATTTCACTAAGAGGTTATTTCTTTACTCCTTTTCTTAATATAATTGAATTACTGATATTCACTTAAAGATGCATTTTAGAAGTATGCTACCTTCAATACACAGGGAAAAATTTGACAAGGATACATAGGTTGCAAAACCAGCGATAGATGTTAGATAGAGAGAGACTAAAAGATAAAATTCCTCATATAGTAACCTATTCAAAGCAGCCATTGTTTGACTTTCCTCCTATGTCCTGTGGGTGTTGCCTTTTTTCCTTGTATAAAGCTTTTGAAACAGCAGTCCCCTTTGGCAAACTTTTTGGAACAAGCTGAATAAATGTGAGTGGGACTCCTTCTCTCACATGTATTATGTTACACCTGGCTTACAAAAGGTTATGGGGGGAAAAAACAATGTAGGGTTAATATTTATATAATTGGTCTTGCCTGGGGTCATCTTGACCTACTAGGGTTGAAAATTAACAACGTGCAGCTATGCATTACAACAGTACTATGATATTTTGGTTAAACCCAGTTAACATACATCACAAGAGTGTCTATTGCCACTACAATCCACCCCCAGGCTAACATTATGCAATAAGGGGCTAGTCGTCTTTTCATTTCTGAGAAGTTGTATGACAGAAAAACGATACCTATATTTGTGTTCAAGGGTAAACTGTGATCCAGTAAGGATATGTGCCTCCAGTGTAGCTACTGAAAGAGATCATATCATGCGTTTGTTGTTATTCCCTTTCCTTTAGTGTGCTATATAGCTGGGACTCTATGTTTATAGTTACACAGCACAAAGTTTAGGTACAAGGGGGTTATTTTCTCCAGCACGAAACACTGCCTGAAACAGACAATTTTTAGTCCAGCATTTTCTTCTATTACTTATCTACATCAGTATGCAAAACATTTTTTACAAGGCCTGTCTAACAGCTAGTTTGGCCCACCCTCAAATAACGTTTGGTAAAGCAGATGAGTCCCAGATTTTAGTGTAACACAGGGAGGAGTCTGGCTAGTGCATATTGAAATCTCCAAGATGCTGTTTTCTTTGGTGCAGACAAATTCCCTTTGTATTGAAAGGAAATTGAAATTCCAAAAAGATAAATAAAAAACCAGTGGTTAAAATACTTACAGCAGCACAAGCCCAACTTTGCATGCCCCCTTCATTTTACAGAGGACTGCTTCCTGAACGAATCACAGCTTAATGTGGATTTTCAATTTGTTCGCCTCTCCTAACGACGAAGGCACCAAACGAAACTGGATACGGTTTCTTTATTCAGACCAACAACAGCCATATACAGAAGTGTCCACTGGTTCACACCAGATTTTCAACTAGGCTAGTACTAAGAGACAGGGCTGCTCCATTTGTAAAGGGCCATGTTGAGGAGTCAGAAGGACAATCTGTGCATTACATTATATTGCTGAAATGTCTGCGTTGTATGGATAATTGGACCAAATGCCTTGTGGGTAGTCCCAGTCAGACAATGGGTGTATATAATAAAGTTCAAGTTATTTCAGGGCTTAACAGCAATTTGCTCAGATTAATAACGCTATGCAACAAGCGGTCAATTACATGCCTTTATTTCAACCATTTCTATTCAAAAATCCTTCACAACCACTGAAAAAAAATGTCACCATCCTCCAAACATGAATTTATTTCATGTCATAAGAAATCAACTATAATTTTTATAACACCAAAAACAGTTATGCTCAATCAAAGATATTCCAAGCCAAAACTTTTTCAAACCAGGGCCTTCATTGCAAATGTATGCAGATGTTTTCCCAAAACAGTCCACTTTAGTATTATAGGCATTTCATGTACTCCAGCATAGAAATAACAGATGAAGCAGGGAGACACTACAGTTATTTTGCAACAGCTAAATATTTTACAAGCTATACAACCTTTACTTCCTGACAGCAGGCGTTTTCTATTTCAGTCCGCATTTTAGCGCATTCCAACACATACACCAATTAACAAGGGGCAATAATAGAGACATTTTTATATACAACTTGTGACTCAGTTACTCAATCCATCATCATGTCTCATAATATGCAGGTAGTGAGCATAATATTTACCAGACTGTTGCTGCAGCTGTTCGTATTCAGGCTCAAACGTGCACACGTGGATTTGAAAAGTTGTAATTTCCAATCAAGAATGAGAAATTAGGTTACTTAATAGGTTTATGGCTTAGATAGGGAACCTCCTACATAAGTGTTGCATCCAACTCTTCCCCTATGGAGGTGTGTATCCCACTGAGGCTAAGGCATCGCTAAACGCACCGACTGCTTCCCCATGGCAGGTTTTCATAAAAGTGGCCAATCAGAAGAAATCAGTGGGCTTTGTGTTCTTAAAGAGACAGCTCACATTATAAGATGAAATGGTTCAATGAGGCAGAGGATAAGCTAAATAGCTGCTTAAAGGGCCTATTAAATATAAATAAGGTTTTTTTTAACTGAGAATCATACAAAGTAATTCCGGTGGAGCACCAGAATAAAAACATACAGCTGGAAGATGAAATGGGCCAACTATCGCCTAGTTGTTATATAAGAAGAAAATTCCCATTGTCATTGCACATACATACAGTAAATACTCGCTGAATTTAATGCATCCTACTGTATGGAATGAGTGAGCAGATGCAGCCCGCAGGGATCAACAGGGACCAACCAATTGCTATTGCCTTGGTCAGGGGCACAGGCAGGAGTATTAACTCTTACATGCATGTCTTTTTGATGTTGGGAGGAAACCCATACACACACAGGGAAGAACATGCCAACTCTATACAGAAAGATCCTTGGACAGCTGGGGATTTTAACCCAGGACCTTCTTGCTGAGAGGCAACAGCACTAACCAGTACCCTAGTGGCCCAACATGCTACCCACAGTGGCCCAATTTCTCAGAAGATAAAGTCCTTTACCTTATGAAGAAAGGTATAATTGATGCCACTAACCCTAGCTACAGTTTACCAGTTAAGCAGAAGAACATGAAAAGTTAAAGCCACAATCCTGAAGATTTGCACATAAAAAATACTTTCTATCACTGGAATATTCAATACAATAGCTAGTGGCACTATTGAAAAGGTGCTGGGACAGAAATCCATCGCTTTATTGAAATCCTTTCCTAGGTCACCATTGTGATCCATTTCACCTTGAATAAATCTGGGATTTGGAGTAGTAAAACATCAATGCAGCAACAGAATATCCCAAAAGTCATCAGAATATTTTTTTTTTAAATCTATGAGATACCTCATGGTCCAGATGGGACCATTTGCATAAAGCTGCCATAAGACCAATTTACAAAGAGTCACTGCATTATCAAATCACTTCTTCTATCCGTTTATACAAGCTAAACACCACCTACTTCTAGATGCACAGTGGTGAGCAAGACACAAGACTGTCTTTGTTTGAACTACTGAGGAGGGAGAAATGATTGGCTTCAGCAGATACAGAGGAGCTGGACAAAATTCTAGGAATGTGCAGGTTTTTTGGCAGTGCAGGTTTTTTGGCATTTTAATTTATTGGTGTTTTGACAGTTGATCAAGGTCTTCGTAATGAGCATGAGCATTTCCCTGCAGTGACAAGGGCTTTGTATAAGCATTTCTGATAGGATGGTATATCACGTGACAATAAATATAATCTCATTTCATATTCTGCTCAGTTTTTCCTTTGTCAGAAATCCTATTCTTTAGTCATATTATTTGTCATCTATATGAAGAAATGTTTTCTTTGCATGAAGGCAACACGTTTCTGGAGAAGAGTGAATGTGACACGGAATGGGGTCATTCTGAAAAGCAGGACTGATCTGCCAATGAGGAGCTCGAACCCAAGAGGGGCTACTTCTGTCCCACAGACTTGGTTTGGGTTCAGGGAAGTCTGATACGGACCAGAAAACTTACATTGCAAATGATGATGCAAAAACATTAATTCATTAAACATACCGAAGATGGGCTAGATCACCATATGTATCTGTATCTGGATATGAAATAACTTATATTAATTAAGAGGCGAGAGTGGTCATATCACAAAGCCAGTTAAGCCTCCAGGACAGATTCCAACTTTGAACATCCCTTATAACCAAGTTTTCATTGAGGAATGCAAGGTTCACAGTCACTAATTAAACCCTGAAGGTGAAATTTGAGTCTCATCGCAAAACAAGTAAAATACTGTTAGCATCAAAAAGTCTATAAAAAGGTTTTCATCAACTGCCAGGGCCTGCTGACCTCATGTCTTCATCACTGGCAACATTGTGTCAACTCAGCTTTAGCTCATGAAAGTAAACAGCAACAGAACAAACTGCAATCATCGAAGTAAGATCATTTCATGAACAGGAAGAAGCACCTCCAGAACAGCAAAGCCTTTGAACATGTTATAATGCAGTATTTTCAGTGTCGATAACTGGTCCCATTTGTAATGACCCAGGTTTTAGTAGTTTTACCATCACTGGTGCCACCATCTCTGGTGCAGTACACACAAGTAGCAGATGTCCAATTTAGAGGAAAAGATAATAAATTATATTGAGCCTTTCTAAATTGATATGAATTCATATAGAAAAATGACTCCTCCTTTAGTTCATGCCCTGAGAGTTCCTGGTGGGGAAATTCCTTTCAACATTACCACCAAAGGGTGGTTGAACATTGAAATGAACAAATGTCACAGAGCAGTAAAAAAAATCTTCCTTGCGAAAGGTTAGAATATTTTCATTTATTCACATCAACCATAAATTGTGCTTTTTGTCCAGGACACGTTACATCTCATCTCACAATTTTCAATCAATGGTTTTCAATTAAGCCAGGTCTTTTTTTTTTAAACCATGAACTTCAATGGTACTTACTTTTCTTATTTCTAGAACGTCTTTTATCTGCATTGGAAAAAAGAACGATTTACAACCTCCATCTACAGAGCATTTATGTGATCATATTCCATTTTATGCTAGTAAAATCTGAAATAAAATTCTGAAAAGTGATCGTATATTGGTGTAGTGACTCGGAGTAATATAAATAAATCTCCTTTTATATGGACGCTGCATATTAATGAACGTTTAGAGTCAAATCTAAATATAGCCACCGGACTAATTCTCATCTGTTGTCTCAAGCAGTTAGGGGTCCAGTGTCTTGATGAAGGATACTTCAACATACTTTCGGAAGAAATCAGTGATTGAACCACCAATCATCTGATTACTAGATGATTGCCCTACCACCTGAGCTATTCCATCTCTTTAATTGAAAGGATATTATCAACAACCTTATCCCCATATACGCCAAGACTATAGTTTTGTTTGAGAGGGAGGTAGATGCGTAAGCTAGGTGGCGGAGCGCACGACTTGGGAAATGACAAGTAAAATATTGCAGGGCGGGGGGTGTCCAGCAAGGGCATGCAGCCTTAATCCCCCACATGCCATCTAAGTCCATGTTCACCACGACTATATGAGGCCTACATATGACACGTAACAATTGGCTTTTATATTTACTGTTAGAGAAACCCTACCCCAAAGACATTTTTGATTCTGCCTCATACATTTTGGTATGAATCAGTCAAGACAGAATTTTAGCCAGACATGAAAAACAGAATCAGAACAGATTAATTTCAAAACATAGCCAATTATCAAGTTGAGTCTCAAATTGCTTCAGGAGAATTCATATAAACTCAAAATATAGATCCTATTTACTTGACAACCTGCATGTTTGTTTCTGTGTTTTTCCCTCTAAATTTTACCCCCCCACCCAAATTCCCCAAGCTGCCTACCGCTGGGTCAGTGTGTTTGATACCCCTCTAGAGCGTCGACAGGAAGTTGGAAGTCGTAAGATGCGAGTCCTCCAAGTCCCTTGACCACTAGCCCTCACTAGTCCACACATCATGGTCTGGTGGGGAAAGCACAGTGCTTGGCCGTCAGAGGAGAATGAAGCAGAGTACTTTCCCTTCACTTAACCAAGAGGCCTGGACGACCCAGAGGGGGACACTAGTGAACCCAGAATACTTTATCCAACCTAACCCTTATACCCATGTGAGGCTTTGTCGGGATTCGAAAACACAACTACATGATGCAGAGATGCACTGAACATAGGAGCACTAACCCCCTAAATGTTAAATAACTGTGCAGATTTATGACAAGCTCTTCAACCAGTTGGTATCGTATGCTATACCAAGAACTTTGGTCATAGAAACAGCAGCGTTGCATCTCAGCATCAAGCATCTCTTGTATAAACAAAAAAAATATATGCAATAAATAAATACTACCACGGTCCAAAGGTGACATTAAAATAACATCTACAGATGGCTGACACAAACCCACAATCAGTACTACTGGAAACGGCAAAGCGAAGACTGATGATGATATCTGTGGGTCAACTTCACCTTTATGACATTACCAGCTGCTCTACGACACCACTGTCAGGGACATGATGAGCGGAAAGGTGAATAAACCGTATCCAGGTTTAGTGAACATGGTCAAATAACGAGCAAGACAAGGCCTTAGAGGAAACAACTGGGGCGACTGCATACGTGTCACGTTGCATTTCGCATTCCTGTCAGCTTTTCGTTGCATTCTCCGCCATCTATTTTGTCAAGCATACAAAAGATAGCATCACTGTCAAATGGGACAGAGTGCTTGAAATATCGGTAAGGGGCGGCTCCGTGCTTATCGACCCATTCGCTCACCAACCTAGCCTTAGGAATAGAATTCAGTTATCAAGAGAGGGGTGCTTGTATTTCGTTTACACATTCGTCATACCCACTGAAGCTTGTCCTTTAACACGAAAAAATGAAGTTATCCTAGATCCTGAAGAAGTCATTCAAGTTTGCCCAACATGACAACGTTGAGTTCATTTAAGATAGCGAGCTTTGATATGAAAAAGAGTTAAGCTAAATAATGGGCTAAACATCAAGACCGATTCTGAACCCTGCTCTCCACAACAAATGTTTATCATTATAATTAAGTGTTATTCATTAAAGACAGCCGGGCTGACAAAAAAGATGCTAGCAGTAACATTCACAGCATTACTCAATCTGCGATATGCAGATGATTGACGACCATGAGTCAACACAATGGGAAATCATTATGCACCACTGATAAAATCAAAATATTTTTTAAAAAATCCCTTATCAGTCCCACAAGGGGAAATTTGGAGTTCTCTGTTTTTAACCCGTCCTTGTAAAGAAACAGTGAGCTGCCAACAGATGGTGATCGGGGAGCAGTTCCGGGTTCAGTGTCTTGCTTGAGGACACCTGACAAGCTTCCTGCGGGACTGGGGATCGAACCTGTAACCTTCGGATTGCCAGATGACCACTCTACCCTCCGAGCTAAGCCGCGCCCGTAAGTTATTTGGATTGTTTTACTGATATTAGAAGTGGAACATCACATCTAATTTTGAGCAGACATGTTAAACTCGAGTTAAAAATAAATCAAAAAGGTACATAAAACCGGGTCACCTGCCATTTGACCTGCATTGTACTGCTGCATGAAAAAGCAATTTTAAAGGATACCTTGACAATAAATACCAAAATGAAGTAACAGACTATACACTGTGCACATATATGGTCTGTCAAGATTGTACATGTATGAGTGATTAAACGTTTCTTTCAATAAACGCTGTATCCAGATGAACTGATTCAATCTTTTTGCGACTTCCTAACCTAGATTTTTGAGCATGCATAAAGACACCATACGCTATGGCTTCATCTGCAAGAACACCTTGAAGAGCACTGGGCTTATTAACCAAAACATCAGTATGCTGGCAGGTGCTATCTGCTAATGAGACAACCACCTGAAGCCTTACGAGTCACTGATTAGCAAGTCATGACTGCAAAGACCCTTGGGAGTAACGTCAGCATAAAATGCCTGCCCTGCTGTACATAGAGCAGAAACGTCAGAATGAACAGGTCGTCAATGAGACAAAAAGATGCATGATGCAAATGGAGAAAATTTAGCGAATTATTTTTCAAACTGCGTTTTTATTTCATCCTGTGCGTAACTGCCCATCATGACAAATAGAAATGACAACACAAAATACAAGACCCTCTTATAAAGCTTCATCAATCTTAAAGTGAACTGTGGAGAAAACTACATCCGATACAAAACACTGTCATGCCCTTAATAACAATTTTATGACTCAGCAATACCACTAATGACATATTAATGTGTTTTCAGCTCTTTCTCTCATTTATAGGATAACTCCAGAACTTCATGAAACTTCAGGGACAAAGGCCTTTTCCAGTCACTTTATAATCTCACTAACACTGGTCTTAAATGAGTCACACATTTCCTATGTGTAGCTGAGTTCAGAAAATCAATATTGACTTAACAGCCAAGCCCAGGCCAAAGTCATTCATTCTCCCTAGCCTAAACATATCATTGTGTGGCATTTCACCAAAATATAAGAAAACACATTTGTTAATAGGCGAGAGATGGACTGAAGCCTCACTATTTTGTAGATACAATTAGCTACTCGATACTTAAAAGAGGAAGGTTAAAGATACTCTGTTCACAAGGCACGCATGGGGATTCCGGCTTCATGTGACCAAGAGAAAAACAAAATAGTGCAAAAGGGATAGAATCAATGTAAAGGAGAAACCTGTACGACAACAATTTATTTTTTTTCATCAAGCCAAGCCAGGGCTGGCCTCCTCTTACATCATAATACGTATGATAATCTTTTTTACAACCCTGAATACACTTGTTCTTTCTTATCTAGCTGTGAAATATAAGTCAACAATAAAAGAATTAGTTCCAGTTATTTCATTCATTGATAAAAACAGCCAATTCAGATGATATTTAATAAATGATGATGATGATAATGATAATAATGATAATAATATAATTTATGGGGATGATGCATATTAACACTTGAGAATGTAAATACCTCAGATTTTGCCACCAGACAAATTTCTATCTGTTGTACCAAACAACAAGGTGTTTAGCGTCTTGCTCAAGCTCAACACTTAGACAAGCTATCTGAGGGAAATGGGGATCGAACCACTAATCCTCCGATTGGTAGATGGCCACCCTACCTCCTGAGCTATGCTGCCCATTTGAGCTAAACATCAAGCTCACCTATTTCTGAACTGCAAAAAGTAGGCTAAATTTTGGGGCTGGCAGTCTAAATTAACAAAAGCAGTTCCACACCACAGCAAACTGGGGCATCATGTGAGTGGGGCATCATGTTTCTTACAAACGAAAGAAAGTAAAGACCACAGCAGTACCATTGCATCCTACACAAGGCAAAAGTCAAATATGATCATTCAAATATGGTTATTGTCTTGCAAGTGTGTTAAAAGACATAAGCTTATAAAGCAAGCAAAGACAATTTCAAAAGGGTCATATAATTTTCGCAAGCAGAATTCCAGTGCACAAGTACACTGGAAATAGCATGCGTGAATATTTTCTCATAGGAAATTGATATTAATATCCCTGCATGTACCAAAAATGTCTTGCTCCATAGTTCATTTGATTTTGAAGCCTAAACATAGGCTGAAAAATGCATTTTTCACGATTTCATTAGCTTTTTTAAGTGAAAATGAACATCTACTTCAGAGGAAAATTGCTCTAAGTGAAACAAAACAGTGAAAGCCTAGTTTAGCTTGAAAAATACAAGATCAATCCAGATGCAGTTAAAATTTGAGCATAGTCTACTTAGTCTGCTAGTAGATGTCCAACATTAGAGCATGGTTGTAGAATAGGATGTGTCATGTATCCATCAATTATACTTATTGCCAATTGGATTTATATTTATACGTAGTGCTTTTCTAGTCTAGTGACCACTCAAAGCACTTTACATTGTATACCACATATTTATCCATCCACCAATCATCAACCACTTATCCGAAGTCAGATCATGGATGGGCTATGTCAGTTTAGTCCAATAGTATCTTGAAGCTCAGACTGAAAGTTAAAATTTTACGAAGGACAAAAATGACTTGCATAAACAAGGGTCAATGCTCTAATAATTACAAAATAATTAACCATAATTTGGATGCCATGATAAAATGGATTTAGTCTACACAAAAGAATACAGCTCAGTAGTTGAGTGTGCTTTGGAAACTGACGAGCCAGAGGCAGCGAGTTCGAACCCACCACAGGGTGTCCGGAAGAACATCTGGCTTTAATCAGCCATCTAAGTCCATGTCCACCACCCCCAAAACATGGGGACTATTCATAACACGAATAAAGGACCTCTCGCATATTAAGTGTTACTTATCTGTTGTCATTTAACTCCTTCAGGCCTCTCGTAAAAAATCTCAGAACTTGAATCAGTATTTACTGTAGCTGTGCAATATAAGGATAATGAAGCTGATATGGCCTTCCACACTAACGATTTAGCAATCATAGTTTTTGTTGCATGTCATTTTCCATACCAATATGGTTCTTATTAAATACTGCAAACATTTCCCTGCAAGAGTAAGTTAATACTCCAACCAGTGAGTGAACATGTGGTTGGCTGGGTAACAGCTGGGATAGTCCAAGGCTTGATTACAGCTATGCCTACAGCAAACTCATTGTTTCTACAAGCACAAAACACACTGACTTGCCTTGTCAGATGAGCCCGTTGGCTTGTTCATAGTCTGACATGCTTGGCATTGGCAATGAGGCTTGCTCTGCAAACTAGATTGGAACTGCTGACAACAACAAAAAAACTATTCAGTGGCATTAACATTTCTGCCCCCTTGTCTCTCTGCACTGTACGTCAATGCAAGTTACATCCTCAACACCTCCCATCCACATAGTGCCTCGGTGTATCTGAATCACTGTCAGCGGTTGTGACTGCTGACTTGTTTGTCTGCCTACCTGCCTCTTCAAGTGCCAGTGTCCAAGCCCAGTCTACCAGACACATTGTCACACACAGGTTGGCAGCATTAACTTACTCTTACAGGAGAAAACAAAAAACATTCACACGGCACTGTTTGCAGCAATATTAGAGTAGCCCTATCTGCCAATAAAATGAATAAAAGATCATCATCATAATATAATCTTACGGAATAATCGCCTCCAGTGCAGTCTCAGCAAGTCTTGCTCACCAAATGGTCTGATTTTTCCTCGGTTGCGAGTAGATTGTGAAAGCATTACCATATATAAATATAATGGTTGCTCGTTTACTAAATAGGGAGGAACTGATAAATAAAAAGACTTGTTGACGAATGTAGCAGTAAGTCGGGGTCAGGGCTAAATTAGCTCGCCAGTGCTGTGCTTCCACCCAGATGTATGGAGGACATGGGAAAATCCAGGCTCCTAATGTAAACTGGATAAACTGGAAGATAGGGGAGAGGGGGACGTGAGAATTGTATGAACATTTACGGATGTAAGGACGAGACGGGAACCGCTGATCATGTCGTTGATTCACTGCGGGCAGGGGAAAGAGCACACCTGTGAGACCATCTTAACGTGGCACAATACAAACCCCCAAAATCCTACATTTCACCGATGATAAACAACATTTTCCTTCACATTACAGGAACCGAACCCCTATGCGCGGTGAGGATTAAGAGATTAAAGCCTAACCAGCTAAAAATAGACGAGAAGGAAGCCGTTTTAAAACGCATTTCTAGCTAGCCTGCTAATATTTACACTGGGATGGGGGAAACATTTCACGTCGAGGTGGAGTCTCGTCGGGTGTGAGACCATATAACATGTATTAGTGGATAAAAGGACATTTTTTTCTTAAATTGAAATCCCAATTAAAGAGTTGCTGAGACGAATGCGACGATTTCTCCGTCCTTCGTAAAAAAAAAGAACAAGAGTCTGCGACGTCGGAGCCCGTCAGATCGAGATTGGGGGATCGTTGTAGCTCGTCAAACAAATATAATGATAAAACACAAAACACAGAAACCTATACAATGGGAATAGAGGTGATCACATGGCGGGATTTCTAACCCGGGAAACAACTAATCAGACACATAAATAACGCGCATTTCGAGTCGTACTTTGTGTAGTTAATACTTACCCGGGTAAGGTAACACGACATTACATCGCGGCGACTTGTAGCTCGTTGAAACTGTCTCTGTGTAGGCGGCCAAAGCTGGAGAGGAATGTGTTATTTTGCCTGGATGCGAATGGGATTCAAAGTTTAGCCCCCAAAATGGGCTTCACCGTTGAGATGTGGCGCACAGCAGATGTGTCCGTTTGTGTTTTCATTACTAGGCGGGTTTGCGACTTGTCTGTGTGAGGGAAGGAAGGAGAAGTAGGGTCCTTTCACGGAGGGGGAAGTGGGCAGTCTCAGCATTCCCCGCGTCACTGTTACGCAGAAGCTGCGCCGCGCACATTTCAGTAGCCATCTGTTGGCAAGGGACGGTAACATGCCTGCACATAGATATCAGGAACTTCACTGCTGCTGAGATTGACGACCCCCGTCCCTA
>OMLC01037176.1:14573-26358 GCA_900302585.1 Regalecus glesne
TTTCTTAAAATCAAGCCTTTTACTGTGTCGACTTAATGTTTTTTTCCTAAGTAAAAGTCCCACATTTATACAGGAGGCTCGGTAGATGTGAGGCATCCATTGTAAAGCGCTTTGAGTTGTCACTAGACTAGAAAAGTGCTATATAAGAACAAGTCCATTTACTATTTATCATATAACATACATTTTTCTGAAACTTGAGTTACTGTAAAACACATTACTCCATAATTCCTGATGAGGAATTGATAGATTTTAATTGAGTTTGACTGCAGCTTTGAGTAATCCAATGTCAAAGACCCTCCTAGAGAACCAAAATAAGCCTTTTGCCAAACTGATGTAAGATTAAAAAAACTATTTCTTACATAAGTAGCTGTGGAATTAATACTTCTTAGAATACTTGCACAAATACTAAGAACTATTTTTACTGCCTCACTAATTCTTCTTGTGAAAGAAATGGTTTTTATCCCACATCATAGACAGAAGGGTGATTTTTAATCTCTGAAAGGGATTTGGACATTGAATTAATTAAGATTGTGATTGAGACACGTTATTGTCATTGTAGGTATACAATGAAATTACATTTGTTAACTCAGAAACTAGCAGCAATGAAAGGAAAAGGTTCAATAATAGAATTCAGAATATAAAGAGGTAGAATCCTCCAGCTACATCAGATAAGGCACTTGGATGAGGTAAGTAAACAGTGACAGTATTTAAAAGTATTGTACAATAATATAGAAGTAGTGTCTTCGATCTGTATGAAAGGTGCGTGTTACATGGTACAATTAGTGTCCCCGCATCATGGGAGTGGACACAGACTTAGATGGAACTTTGTAGGGATCGAGGCCAGATGTCTTCCATCTCCATGAATACCCCTAGGCTAGGCATGGCAAAGACTTCAGTCCCAAACAGTGGATGGTGAGGCCATGAAACTACAAAACTCAGACACTTTACACAGTACAGTGCTTCATAATATTTGTGCAAATTTCTACAGCATGTGTATACTTATGAAGCTGCTTAATTGCTTATCACTATTGGAACTAGGGGCAAATATGGTTTTGGCTTTGAGCTCAGGAGGTAGGATGGTCATCTGGTAATCGGAGGTAAGGCTGTAGTTTAGGGGTGAAAGGTTATGACAATTCTATGGGCCCACAGCCCTTGGGGGCCCCACAAAAAATCTGGCCGATTAAGTAGCCCCCCTTTCTATGACTAAATAATTATGGATAGGCTAATACTAATACTCATACTAATGCATGATAATAGATATAGTCTAAGAACAAAAGCTGTATAAAATTATCTTTGGTGATGAAAAGTCAGGGGGCACAAAATATTCTTTAGGGGGCCCCAGGGGATTCCTAGCAATGGCCCTGATCGGAGGATTGGTGGTTCGGCAGAAAGCTTGTCGGTGACCTTGAGCAATACACTGAACCCCAAACTTCTCCTATACAATAGGATTAGGTAAATGCATAGACCAGATTACGTTTAATGTATTACAGTGAAAAATAAAGCTCCTTCTACCTCCTTCATCTAATAGTTGATTTTCAGTTGATTATCCTTTCATTTTTTTATTAAATATAATCCAATTAAAATGAAAATCAATGCTATCCTTTAATCTGAAATCCTGAAGTGTTGCTTGGTGAGATTTTGTACTAAAATTAAACTACCCGAGCATATACTGTATATCAGAGACTTCCTATGGATTCAATCTGTTTTTAGACAATATATTTATTAATTTCTAAAGCTGGACTGTCTCAACTGCTCCATCACTTATCGTCTGTCAGCAGTTCGATTCCAAATACCGTAAACACTAAATCATCTGCGCATGTGAAACACCGGGGCGGCAGGTTCAACCGCAGTTATGACAACCCGACGTGCAATAGAAGTTGTGGCTCAAAAAATGGACTCCCCTGCCATCATAACAACACACCATGGACGAGGAAGGACATTTTCATCGGACTATCAGCCACCAAGCAAAGTGGGTGATTTGGGGAAACTCGGGGAGAAGCCTCAGTCGTCCTCGTCTAGAGATGATGTGGATGACGTCATCGTGAGCCTAAAAACCGTTGCGACCAGGAAAAACAACAACGCGATGGAGGTGGCGTTTACAGGCGTCTCCCCACCGAGCACCATGCCTGTTTTGTCTCTATTTCTCTGTGTCATCATCGGAAGTGTTTCGTGTTCAGTCATCAGCGATGAGACTACCGCTGGTGTAAATGTGCCGCCGATCGCTACGCATTTTAGCACAAAGGGTAGGTATGAGGAAGTGAACCCGTATCTGAGCGATGACATACTTTCAGTAAACAAGTCTTTGTTGAAGCTCCCTTTTCCGCAGTGTCGCGAAGTTCATTTGACCGCCGTAATAAGACATGGCACAAGATACCCTACGACCAAAAACGTTATAAAGATGGAAAACCTCTACCACCTCGTCTTACATGAGGCGTCTAACAGAAGCATCTCACTGCGTGAAATCAAAAACTTCTGGAAGATGTGGTACACAGAAGACATGGATGGCCGACTTACCCATAAAGGTGTGGATGATCACAAGCACTTGGCTGTTAGACTCTCCAAGTTTTTCCCGTCATTGGTTTCAGAGAAGAACCTGCGAAGGGGACATTTCAAATTCATCACCAGTTCTAAACACCGGTGTGTCAACAGCACCTTGGCTTTCAAAGGAGGGCTGACAGAGCTTTGGGGGATAACGGGTAGGTTCGGCCTAAACGATTGATAACTTAGGCAAAAGCTATATGTATTGTGTGTTTTCACAACTACAGTGTAAATGCGGTATCCTGTCCCCCCTCCCCAACCACAGATATGGAGTTTGACCACGTTGTCAACGATGCCCTGATGAGGTTTTTTGATCAGTGCGCCAAGTTTGTGAATGATGTTGGTGAGAACCCATCAGCCATGGCAGAGCTGGACAAGTTCAAAGCGGGGCCAGAGATGAGAAGAGTTCTTCAGAAGATTGCAGACCGTCTAGATGTCCCGTATGGAAAAATCACGAATGGTTGTATCTGTTAAGACTACTATTCTTATTTTGTCTTTGAAAAGGTTTGGCAAACCTTAATTCAGCAGCACAACAGAGGCAAATACTTACGTATGCCTTTGGCATACGTATGCATTTGCATTTGACAAAAAAAGAGGCAAATAATGGATTTGAGCATTTCACTTGGTCATTTAATTTTAGACTTTACATTTAATTTTAAAAAAACTGGTTCCTATGTATGTTTCTGTTGGGATAGATTATGACATAGATTACAAAGGAAGATGTCTGCCTGCTTGGCTAATCCACTTCATGCAACTCTACCCATTTATTCATTGATTTGATGTTCTTAATATCATTATTCCACAACTGTTCAAAGTACAACTTAGTCCATTTTGAAAAAGAAATATGCTACAGTGAATATTTATCCACTAGGTGGGGATGTTCTGTTATTTGTATATTATCCACATTTACTAAATTGTGTTTTAGTGAACACTGAATAGATGCATAGCCCTCAGAGAGGTGAGAGGGGTCCAGTTTTATGTCACAATTAGTTCCCACGTTGTGGGGCTGTACACGGACTTAGATGGAGTTTAGGAGGAGATTAAGGCCGAATACCCTTCCTGATGCCCAGTGGTGAGTTCGAACCCTCTGCCTCTGGCTCGTCAGTTGCCAAAGCGCACTCTACAACCTGGCACTGTTACTATTCAGTTAAATTAGTCAAGTCAGCATTACTTTGTTTTCATGGTTAAGATAAGTCGCTGATGTTGCGTTTATCACTCAAATGGAGTCCAGGTTGATCCAAAAATGAATAATTAATAATAATACAATTTAGCCGATGCTTTTATCCAAAGTGACACACATTCGAAAGCTATTACAACAAACGCAAGGATCTAGTCAGGAGTGAGGAAAGTGCCCCAAAGCTAAGCTCGAGTCTGACAGGATGTAGGAACCATCAGTTAGTACCCAGAGCCCGATCCCCCCCCTCTCTCTTTTCATTAATGAACTTAATCAACTCAAGTGTGGAGGTGTTCTGTAAAGAGCTGGGGCGGTTTTAGCTTTTTCTTTAAGATTGAGAGGGACTCCGTGGATCACGTGGAGTTGGATATTTTGTTCCTCCACCAGGAAACTACAGAGGAGAAGAGCCTAGCTAGTGACTTAGGGCCCTGTTGTGGCAGTAATACCAGGCTCCTCTCATGTGTGCAGTGAGCAGGGGGGGGGTATAGACCTGAATGAGGGAGCTCAGGTAGCTCTGTTTTTAGTTGCTGTTTTGTAAAGGAGCATCAAGATTTTGGATTTGACGTAGGCCACAGGTGGAAGCCAGTACAGAGTTATGAGCAGTGGGGTGACATGAGCTGTTTTAGACTTGTTGAAGACCAGATGCATCGCCGTGTTCTGGATCATCTGCAGAGGTTTGAAAGTGCATGTGGGGAGGCCTCCCAGTAGGGAGATGCAGTAGTCAAAGGGGGATATGATGGGCCTGTACCAGGAGTTAGGCTGCATGCCCTGACAGCTAATGTCTGATTCTCCTGTTGTACATCAGGAAAATCAGACGATGATCAGAAGATGTGTCTATTTTATAAGGAAGTCAATTCACTTCCCTCGTCTTTGTGTGGATGTACATGGCTGTGTGGATTCATTAATTTCCACATAATTTGATAACCTCTCTCCCACAGATATGGCAGAGGCTGCGTTTTACCTTTGTGCTTATGAGTTTGCCATCAAGACGGTGAACTCACCATGGTGTCAGCTCTTAGATGAGATGGATGCACAGGTATGTGAATAACATCTCTGTGTAAATAACACGTCATCCCTAATACTACTTGCAATACATTAGTGGTTTGTTCATGCAATAATCTGTCCAGTCAATAAACCACAGTACATTTAAGAATTAATCTTTCCATAGATAATATTTACTCACTATGGGACTGTTTTTGGGCTATTCATGTCATAAAATTCATGTATCTTGAATTACAAGCTGACCTGATACTCAGGTAGCCTGCAACCTAAGCTCACATAATGAAAAATTCGCAGAGCATTATCACGAGGATACCCTCAATTTCCCCCCAAGGCATAGCCCTTTCAAATCCTTCGCTTTTATCTTGTACAAAGCATGTCCCATGTATTGACTAGCAATTATTTACCTCTAATAGAGTATTCTCTGGTGTGTTAACAGGTGATGGAGTATGCATATGACCTGAAACACTTCTGGAAACGAGGCTACGGTTACGATATCAATAGCAAGTCGAGCTGTGTCCTTTTCCATGATGTCTTTAGTCGACTGGATAAAGCAGCCAATGAGAGCAAGTGAGTTCCCCTGAAATGTGCCCATATGTTGAGATACACTTTTGAGCCAAAACATTATGACCACCCGGTCCTCCATGTGCTACCAAAAACGGCGCTGATCTGTCAAGGAATGGCTCTACAAGAACCCTAAAGGTGTTCTGTGGTATGTGGCACCAAAGCATAAGCAGCAGATCCTTCAAGTCCAGTTAATTGTGAGGTGAAGGTACCTTGGATTGGACTTTTTGGTCTAGCCCATCCCACAGATGCTCAATCATATTCCTCAAACCATCTCTGAACAATGTGCTCAGTGTGTATTATTCTCCTCATGGAAGCCGCCACTGAGCTACCGTGGCTCCCCAAATATCCATCCATCCATTGTCAACCGCTTATCCGAAATCGGGTCGCGGGGGAACTGGAGCCTATCTCCGTTCTCATTGGGCGAGAGGCGGGGTACACCCAGTATAGGTCGCCAGTCTATCACAGGGCAGAGCAGTTGGGAGAACAGTGTCTTGCTCAAGGACGCCTCGACACGCTTCTCTGCAGGACCGGGGATCGAACCTGCAACCTTCTGATCGCCAGGCGACCGCTCTACCCACTGAGCCATGCCGACCCCTGGCTCCCCAAATAAAGAATACAAAAGACATGACTGGAGTAAGGAAGCTGCTTCCCTCCATGAGCTTAGAAATGTTGAAACTTATGCAATTTACCAAAAGAATCCTCAAGTTAGCACATTTTTCTCCTTATATGTCTTTTCCATATTTCATTGGTAATGAAAGTTGATTGAGCCTTTCCCTTTTTTATTGTTTGGGTTGTCCAAAGATGTCATGTGGACACTATTGATTACAATGCCCACAATCAATGGGTTTTGCAGAGATTTACCGTCTCCCGAACCTCCACACAGCCACTTTGCTGGTTTACAATGAATGAGCAGGATGGTGAGCGGGGATGCTCATAACAGCCTTCTACAACAACTCAAAAAAGAAAGACATGTAATACATGATCCTATGCGCTTACTTGAGGATGGTCACTGCAATAATTGGGCAGTGACAAGGCAGGAAGTGTTTGATAGCAGTCTACAGTACATCGATTCACCAATGTACTGTAGACTGTTAATTCAAACAAGTAATATGTATATCTGGATTTTGGAGAAATCCAATTATTTCAAACCATATAAACCCTTAAATCAAAACACTGCCTTAAAGAGATCAATCTAATTTCTTTCTAGTATACATGGAACGGAATGAAATCCTCTTAAAGGGACAGTACATATTAATGAACATGCAGAAAGTAAATATGGCCGATTTGGCTGCCATGCTAGTTGTCATCTGTAGTCCCAAGCAGTTAGGGGTGCAGTGTCTTGTTAGAGGACACTTCCACCTGCTTTCTGAATTAACCAGGGATCAAACCACCAATCTTCTGTTTACTAAATGCTTGCCCTACCTCCTGAGCTATGCCTTCTCATATGCATGTCTTTTTTTCCCCATCCAAGTTTTCAGCGTGTTTGTACAACCTTGGATAAAGGACGTTATCACTGACAATCATTTATTGATTCAAGTTTTATGTATACACGCCCGATATAAAGAGCAGAGAGGGTATTAGTAACCTTCCTTGGAGCTGATTAACATGTTTATACAAAATAATCGTTAATCTTTTAGTGACTCATAGCTTGCCCATATGTATATCAATGTTTGGCAGTACTCATGCTTAATGTCAAAAAGCTTTAATCTTCTAAATTAAACAAATTAGTCACGAATATTCTTATTGCTTTAATGTCGGTGGCTTTACAGCTGCTCTTGGCTAGAGTCAATAACACTGACTTATAATTATATTATAGAGTTCACAAAAAAGAGGTGAATCAGTTCAACTGGATCAGAGGTTTATTTGGAAACGTTTCGTCACTCACCAGGTGACTTCTTCAGTCTAAGCTGAAGGCAAACATCCCCCTCCTTATAAACAGTACCGTGATGCCACACAACAATAGGTTGGTTTCACATGCAAGTTGGGTGATCAACTGCACATTCAGTGACAATGGGCACCATTCACAGCAGATTGGGGAATGTTTGCGATCACGGCATTGTAAGACGCCGATAGGTGTACTCTCAGGCCACCGCCCCTATTCAAAGACGGTCGCTCCCTCTTCACATCAATGGCCTCCTTCACCCCCCTCTCAAACCAGCGTTCCTCCCTATCAAGGATGTGAACATCATCATCTTGAATGAGTGTCCACTCGCCTGTAGGTGGGTGTAGACCGCAGAGTCCTGACCTGACGTGTTGGCTCTCCTATCCAGAGTTGAGACAGGCAGAGACCTTCATTCTCAGTTCCTCCGCTCCCGTGTCCGTAAGTTTGTTGTTTGATCGCTGATTCCGTGGCTGTGATGACTTCCACCAGCAGAATCTGTCGCGGTGCAACTGAGAAATTCCGTCCATTGCCCAGGATGTCTCTCTCCGCCCGGGTGAGTTCTCTATTGGACAGGTTCCTCACCCACTGGTCTGCGTCGCCGTCGTTTAGCTGGTCTGTTCCGTCCTGTCCACCATTGAGGGCGTCCATCGTCTGCCGATGGTTCTGGCGAGCAGAAAGCAAGTCGAACTTCTTTCTCTGCATGGCTTTGGACCTCTCGTAGTGCGCTAGACGAGCCTTCAGCTCAGACTGAAGAAGTCACCTGGTGAGTGACGAAACGTTTCCAAATAAACCTCGGATCCAGTTGAACTGATTCACCTCTTTTTTGTGATCTCCATACCTGGATTATTGGGCACGCATCAAGACATATTACAGAGTTGTTTTGTCCCCCAAAGTGATCCATGTGAGGAAATGTATGTAAGCTAAAAGACTCCCCCGAACTATTTATGGCATAGTCATTGGTAGATGAGCTATGGATAGTTCCCCCCACATTCCTGTAGTGAGTAATATTACAGTGGTAGGATTAATTATCTAAGTGCCATATAGAATACCACCCCATAGCTCAGTGGGTAGAACAATCGTCTGGTGACTGGAAGGTTGCTGGTTCAATCCCAGCACCAGATGAGAAACGTGTCAAAGTGTCCTCAAGCAAGGCGCTGTTCCCCTGGTCTACCCTGTGATAGGTAGACCTGTCCGGGGTGTGTCCCCACCTTTCACCCAATGAGAACTGAGATAGGCTCCAGTTACCCCCGCAACCCGATTTCAGATAAGCAATTGAGAATGGAAGGGCGGATGGATGGATGGATGGATGGAATACAACCTGTCGTTTCCCCAATATCAATGTCCCTGAAGCGTTGATTTCATAAGTTTGATTAATTATTGGGATGGGGGCCATGGTTGCACAGTGCGCTTCAGGGAATTACAAGCCAGTAGTCTAGGCTTTGATCACACCATGGGGAATCAGGAAGGTCATCCGGGCTTAATCCCCCACACTCCATCTAATTCCATGTTCACCCCTTAGTTTGTCTCTTGCACTGTGTTTAGATCTGCTCAGTGCTGCACAATTCAGTTCTTTGTGGGTATAAAAAAAAGCTTTCTCTTGTTACCAAGGTATGGCAACCAGGTGACTGAAGCCGTGACAATCCAGGTTGGACATGCAGAGACACTGCTCCCTTTGCTGACCCTTCTTGGCTTCTTCAGAGACAATGATCAGCTGACCTCCAACAATTACGCCACGCAGACTGAGCGATCCTTCCGGACGAGCCGCTTTTTACCCTATGCGGCAAACCTACTCCTGGTGCTGTATGACTGCGGAAAAGATGGCTTAAGACTGCAGCCGATGCTCAATGAGAAGCCTCTGTCCTTCCCTGGTATGGCAGATGAGCAGGCCTCGTTCCCAATCTACCAAGATGTCAAAGAGCACTACAAGGAACTGCTGCAGGGCTGTGACTTTGAGAGCGAGTGTCGACTGTTCTCAGACTCTGGTTAGGCTTATGATAATTCAGAACTCGAGGGTTTTCTAGACTTGTGGTTGGCTTTTGGGTTGCCATGTTTGCGAAATATAAAAGTGGACTAAAAAGTGTCTATTGAATCCCCCCCATGATTAACTACAGAGTTCCAAACAGTATAACTGGATTTATAATTACACAATTGACATCAGTTGTCTGCGTAGGAAAGCAACACCCTCTCATTGTTGGGTTGTCACAGGCAAATGTTTAAAGGTGGGGTTATTTGAACCAGTATTAGCGTTAAAACCAGTTAGGTTGGCTGAAATACCTAATGCAACAGGTTTGCATAATTACTTGTGTAATAGAACACCGACAGTATTATGGTCCCAGGTCAGGGTTTGCAAATCACTGACTTGTAAAGAACACCCCATCCCCTCTTGACCGCAACATTTGTGCTGAAATGACCAAAGCTAAGCTATCGGAGCCAAAGAGCCCATTCTTCCTATATAGCATTTCATATTCCACTCTACCATTGTGCTGTGCTACCTTTAGCTGTAACAAAGTGTTATTTTATGGCTGATGGTATTCACAGGGGAGTTCTGGAATACAAGCATATTTAAAGTATTACATATTTTACATAAATGCTGCTTTGTGATCAGGTCATCAGTTTAAATGTTCCATTCTACCAATGATTTGGGTAAACAGACTTCATGAGCGTTTTATGCCTATCTAAATGAATTTAAATTGGGTTTTTTTTGGACATTGATGTTGTTTTATTTCCTTTGGAGGTTTATTTCTGCATGCAAATTGAAGAGCAAACATTTTTGTAGATTTTATGGTATATCTGTCTTTATAACCACATATCTGAAGCTGCTCAGTGTTCCCATACAACGGGATGGGTGAAATGCAGAGAGCTGTTTTCATTTTATGTGCTTACAATGACTGAAAAAAATTAAAGCTTCTTTTACTGAGGTTGTAATTGGTTCACTTTTTGTTCTGGTCAGGTGTTTCGAAAGACCTTTGGAATTGACTCTCAGTGCTGTCGCCTTAGTTTGCATCCCTAGTAGAATGGGTAAACCTTGTACTCAAAGTGCTGTTTCGGTAGCTTAGGGGTAGAACCTGCTTCAAGAACTAACTATCCACTGGGTGTCAGGAAGGGCATCCAGCCTTAATCCCCTCACTCCTACCTTGGGATGGACTGGAGACCCGTCCAGGGTATTTCTCCATCTTAAGGCCGATTAATACTGGGATAGGCACTAGTAAATCCATGATGCGAATTCTGATAAGCAGTTGACCATGACATGATATTCTTACATTGAAATGTGTTCTCTGTGTTATGGCCATCCTATTGTGTGGGAGCAGAATGCAGCTGGAGCACCTGGGAAGGTGTCAGGGGTTCAATATCTTGCTCAAGGACACTTCAACATGCTTTCTGAAGGAGCCAGGGATCAAACCATCAATCTGTCAACTAAAATATCTTCATGCGTGTTCAATCATCCGGGTAGGGGAAACCACAAAGTTGAATCGGTTCATGTCGACACGATCTGGTGACATATTCAGTCTGTTCTTACTGCAATCATCTCCAGCCTAATAAACAGTACCGTTGCACGAAGACCAAAACAAAGGATGGTTTCATTTGCATCTTGGCTATTGATGAGAGTTTTAGGGATGGCCATCCCTCTTCACAAATATGGCTTCTCATTTGCCTTTCAAGCCAGCATTCCTCCCCGTCAAGGATGTGAACATCCTCATCCTTGAAATTGGCCACTAGCCTGTTGATGGGCGTAGACCGCAGAGTCCTGACCTGACTTGCTGCCTCTCATATGTTGTGTCATTCTCTTGGCCAGCATCAGTTTGGTTTCCCCAGATGTACAAGGATGACTAGTATCGTCCGATAGATTACTGGACATTCGGCTCTGGTTCTTGTATTTCCAGTTGATGGAAGGGAATAAGTAGCTCATGCTGATTGTTCATTTGATTGCTTGGCTTTTTTAATTTGTTTGTTTGTTGTTGGGGGTTTTATTGTCAACAGGGGTTTGCAAAGAAATTAGCCAAAAGCAGACCCCTGAATTTTAAAAAAAGTAAAGATATTATAGACATAGAGGGATGGGATAGCACAGGTGGTAGAGCCGGTTGTGTAAGTAATCACAAGGTCACTGGTTCTGTCCCCGGCTTCTTCTGGAACCATGTTGAAGTTTACTTGAGTAACACACCGAATCATTAACTTCTCTCATACAAGAGGGTGAGTTAAAATCAGAACACATTTCATTGTAGAAACACAATGGCCGAAAAAAGTGGCTGAGGTGGTTTATTCCGGACCGTGTACTATAACCCTCGATCAAATGGATTTAATATATCATGCGAATCACATTTGTCACGGCGAGTCTATCTAACTTCATGTCGTTCCTCCTTAACAAAAAACCAACCCCAAAATGGTCTCAGGTTGAGGAAAAAAAACAAGTGGTAGCATAGGTCGAGTGATCAATTCTCACCTTCTGCCCCCCCCCCGGCAAACCAACTTATCATAGCGGCGCGGATCCAAAGCTCAGCCCCGTGTTGTCGTAACGCCTGAGGATTGGCTGCCACTCAGTCATATGCAGATTTCTGGATACCGGGGACGGAATGGAGGCTGGGCCACTGGAATGCTACGTGTCTTGAAAGTACATTACAACTCCGTCT
>OMLC01037178.1:0-10015 GCA_900302585.1 Regalecus glesne
GAGTGTATGTATATATATATATATATATATACACACATATATATACACACATATATATGTGTATAAACACACACACCTTTTACTTTATTTTATCTTTATCTCATATGCTTCTGTAATGGAATCACCCTGCCAAATAATTGGACAAAAGTGCACTTTTAAAACTTAAATGACAGTTAACATCTTGAATCTCTTGAAAAAAAATAGGAAAAGACTGTACACGCTACCTCACCTGACCACTACATCTGAGAAGAAGAAAGGGGTAACAGGTAATAGCTCCTGGCAGATTTCAAGCTGTGCAAACAGTCTACCATAGTAAATCAGTTCCTTTTGTATCAGAGTTGAAGGATATTGTAGCTTTTCCTATTTCTAATAACGCAGTTGAATCAAGCCATTCACTGTGCCTGCTGTCAGTGCTGGTGTGAGAGTCAAACTGGAATTAATTAAGGGCCGAACTGGCTGAGATCAAAACACCTAGACACCGAGACACGAGAAGATCAATAATAGTCACACACACAAAAAGCAAGAAAATGAATGAAATCAGATTCCCTTCATCCATCTGGTGCAATGGGAAAGTACAGAAATTTAATTCATGATAAGACTGATCCAGAGAAGTACTGATGAAATAATACATCACATTTATCAGAGGACGGTGCAAGAAATACAACCAACCGACCAGTGGCTGTACATCTTATGTCATATACGTATTGATTCAGCATCTCATCCTTCCAGCCCTCCAACTAAGGTTAAAGAGACCGCTACCTGACACTTATGTAACGGAGGTTGACCTTGGACCTGGCACTGTCAAACAGAATAACTTTTGAAGACATTTCACTCAACAAGCCATGTCATATTATAGCTGAGGTATCAGATTTACTTTTTGCAGGCTACAGAGCACAATGAATAATCTCGAGCCATCCCAGTGAAACCATATGGGTTCAGAGGATAGCATCCAGAAGCCAGATTAATAACATCGGTTCTGCGTGCGGGTGAGGAAAGTCTGGCGAAGGCTACAGGGCAGCACTGCTGTTGCGGTGGATGTACTGAGAGCACTGACACAGGGCAGATAGACAACGGATAGAATGAATAAGCCGAGTAAACAAAAATGAATTTCAACTCTATTTTTGACTGAAGTGTTTTTATAAATGAATACCAGACAGAGAAATCATTTCAGGGAAATATGGTTAAGAACGGCCAGACATGGAGGCTAACAGCTACCCCTGATGATGAATGGCTTAAAGAAAAACAATCATGATTTACAACATTATTAATCTCTCACTCTCTATTTATATATTTATGAATATGGGGCCGCGGTAGCTCAGTAGTAGAGCACATGCTTCAAGAACTGACAAGCCAGAGGTCGCATGTTCGATCCTACAGCGAGTTATCAGGAAGGGCATCAACCTTAATCCTCCAAGCTCCATATCCACCACATGAATGCTGGGACCAATCATGACACATAAAACAGAACTCACATTCATCTATGGATGCATATATGTCGTAGGGACAAGACTCTATTTGCAGCTATCTTGTTGAGCAGTCTTCTGTGTGTCTGAAAAGCTACAGAAATTGTGTGGAGAAGTGTCCTTGAGTGGGGTCACTGGCAGACAACCCATAAACTTATCCAATTTGTAAATATGCTGCATCGTACAGGGATAATATGACTATCAACGCCACATATAATTGTATAATGCAGTGTTAGTAACTTTTTCTCATACCTTGCAGTGTATTGATAGCTTAGGTAAGTAACGTCTTGATGCATGCTCAATAATCCAGCTACGGAAATCACAAAAAAGAGATGAATCTTTTCAACTGGATCAGAAGCTTAGGTAAGTAAGTTTGCTCATTCGCAGTTTGTTTGACCATGACATCAACTGCAGACACAATGTTGGCATCAGTTCAGAGACACACAGACGACTATTCCGTCTTGTGGCTGCTGAAGGAGGATTATTCCTAAAACCTATATAAAAATCGTGTGGAAAATTGTGACTACTTGCCTTAGTCTTCAGGATATCTATAAATATATGTGTTGATGTCTGTGCAATAAGGAGAAAATGGAAAGGAGAAGAAAGACACTTTATTTTCCCATTGCATCCCTAGAACGGCCAAATTGTTAGTTTATTTTGTTTTGTGTTTCTTAGTTGATGTTGCATCGGAGTCTTATGATGGCACTAGGATAATCATCTAGCTTCTAGTGTTGTTCCAGTATTCTTTGTACCTTGACCCTATGCACTTGTTGTACGTCGCTCTGGATAAGAGCGTCTGCTAAATGCCTGTAATGTAATGTAGAATGTTTTTTTCCTCTGCATTTAGCCACCCTATTGTATAGGAGCAGTGAGCAGCTGCAGGGCCTGGAGAGCAGTTAGGGGTTCAGCGTATTGCTCAAGAACACATCAATACACTTTCTAAAGGAGCTGGGGATCGAAACAGTGACCTTCCAACAACTAGATGATCCACTCTACCTCCTGACCCATGCCAGGCCCAGGTTTTACACATGATGTCCCTCTCCAAGGATATCTTCAGCAAAAGCCGAAAGATTTATCCAATTTGAGATAAAACAAGAGGTGCACAAGGTAAACATTCTCAATGCATTCATTGTTAACAAGTTTAGCAATCTAGCAAGCTCAATGATAAATGCTGTCTGTGAGCATCCCACCCAAATCGTCTTCCATTAGCCCCAGGCAGGCAAATAATCCCTTAAAATTAACCCTGATTACCAAACTGGGACGTCACTGAAGACAAGAATTCCCTGAGCATCTGAGATAATGTAAATGGAGATAGTGAATGAGCTGCACTTTCTCTTTCTTCATAAAATACAGGGAGGTCCGGCATGGTGGTGCAGAAGTTAGCACTGTTGCTTCACAGCAAGAAGGTCCTTGTTCAAATCCCACACCAGGTCATTTTTAATGTGTGGCGTTTGCAAATTGCTTCGGTACCCTCCCACTATCAAAATAAGATATCCAGGGACTGCAGATGTGAATTAGCTTTAAACTGTAATCCGGTGCGATGCATTGAATGGTGACAATATAAAAAGCTGCACATAGTACCTTGATTTTATTTTTTTTACATCAAAAAGCTCTTGAGCAAGGCACTACACCTACATTTGCTCCAGTGGAGCTGTTCAGTGGTCAATGATATAAGATTGCACTAGTGCTGCTGAGTGGATCCTAAATGTATAGGCATGTCATTGTGTCAATAGGGCGATACAGCAGTACATTACATGCTCAAAAGACTTGGCTATACCCTTGATAAATTCAGGCTGAAACATGAGACAATATGAGAAATCTTTCAACCAAAGTGTTCCAATAGTTTGATAAACATCAACTCAAACCTTTAATAACTTCATATTTCTTAATGATTGTTTCCTGACATTCAGAAGAAAATAACACGAAAAGTCACACCTCGTAAATTCTGCTGCTACATTTTTTTTCTATTTTTTGCTGTTTTTCTAACTTATCTAATAGCAGCCAGGACCAGTAAACGGAAGGGCAGCTAGACATCCCAAAAGACAGCTTTGAATCCATGAAGAGTCTTTTTTGGAGCAAGAAGCTGCTGCATTGAAGCCAAAGGACATGTAACCCATTGCAAGATATGAGGCTTTAGCCTGAACGGAGCAGAGAGAAAACACTCCTGTTTCCCACAGGATGTCAAATTACAAAGCAGAAAGAAACAGGCAGATCTGTAAAGAGAACAGCTTTAAAAATAAGATCAATCCTCTACATTATTCTTTTGAGTGCTAGCTGTGGTAAAACCAGTATTGTAAGCAAACTTGTGCTTTACCATAATGAAACCCACACAATTGCTCGAGGCCCCAAGTGGGGTGGGGGCCCCCCTTAATGGCTGAATGCAAACTCACATTACATTACCAAGGCGAATATGGCTGGGTGTTCATGGAAGGGCTGTGGACTGATGCAAAGCGTACTCCACTACCAATCGTGCACAGGATTCATAGATATTCCTAATATTTTCAAAGAGTTTGCTAAACCCAAAGGAAGAGTCACTTATATCAGGGGTCGAGCAGATACGTTGATACACTGTTTACTGGAAACTTTCACAAAAAAACTAACAAGCTACAATAGCCAGATTCTGGTTCTGAAATATGCATCTGTAAAGAGTTCTTATACACTCCTCAGGAGATTATCCGTGGTGTAGTCTATACAAGTAGCAAACGTATTCCTGGTACAAACAGGGAAACTTAGGGTGGATCAATATCACATCAGAACTTATTTCTTATTTATTTCTTATGTCCAAAACAGATTTTCATAGCTTATCTCTCCTTGCTAAGGCCCATATGTTCAGACCACTATCACATGTTTACTCCCACCTATCTTTGAGTGGAGCTTCCACTCACTTTTAATCTTAATACATAGTAAGAGAAAGGCTATCAATACAAATATAATTATTAAACTTAAGGATATGAAGAAGAAACTCTATCTAATATTATTTTACATACAAGGGGGTGTAGCTCTACTCATCGCTCATTGGTAGAGTGCGTGCAACGGGAATTGACAAGCCAGAGGCAGCAGGTTTGAGCCCCCCACAAGGCATCAGGAAGGGAATCCAGCTTTAATCCATCAACCACCATCTAATTCCATGTCTACCCCCACAACATAGGGACTAATCGTAACACAAAAAACAAACCTCTCATTGTACAAATATACAACAAAATTTGTTCTCTGCATTTTACCCATCCTATTGTATGGAATAGAAGAAGTGGGCACGTGCAGTGCCTAGGGACCAACTCCAGCTCTTTTTCCTATTGCCTGCCGAAATTTCCCCCAGTGGGACTAATAAAGGAATATCTTATCTTATCTTATCTTATCTTGGTCAAGGGGCATAGGAAGGAGCATTCAGGAAATGACGAGCCAGATGTTGGGGGTTTAAACCCATCATGGGGCATCTAGAAGGGCATCCATCTAAGTCCATGTCCATCCCCACAACGTAGGGACCAATCATGACAAATATAATTTGACCTCTCTCTTCTAGAACATGAGCCAAAAATAGACAAGCCTGCTCCTGTTTATGAGCAACATCCAATATAGGAAATGAACAATGCACTTGAAATTGGTGACAATCTAAAGACCTAGGGGTATATAAATATGTACTTATGAATGGGTATGCAATTCCCACAAAGCTAGATTAGCTAAAATATACGTTTCCTTGCACAAGGTGTGTTGCCCATCATTCACCACATGGAATACCTGCCAGTGCTTGAACTTTATAGTTATAGCTGTATCCAAATATCAATCAAACAAGTTATAATTTGATCAAGCTAAATTGAAAACACCCCCAGAGGTTTAAGTAATAAAACCGGCAGGTGTTTATGGGCTCCATTAAAAATGCATGTATAGTTAGTTACCTGAAGGACTTGGATGGTTGCTGAGAATTAGTCTCTATACACAAATCGATTGACTAACTTAAGGTAACGAGAAACCAATTGATTAACTGCCTCACTGTTAGGAGTGTAGTTTATCTCTGCATTTCTCTTTTAATGGCTTGCTTGATAGATAACCCACTCCTCCTTAAACACTCTCACATATAAAGCTTGAGTGACCGAGTGTGAAGTAGAAAAGATGAAGCAAAACATCCATCCATATATCCATCCATCTATCCGTTTATCCGGTTCGGGTCACAGAGGTAGCAGATTTCAGCCGGGAACACCAAGCTTTCCTTTCCCTTGCAACATCCACTAGCTCTGATTGGGGGATCTCAAGGCGTTCCCAGGCCAATGTGGAGATATAATCCCTCCATCTGGTCCTCAGTCTATCCCGTGGCTTCCTCCCAGCTGGACGTGCCTGAAAAAACATCATTTGGGAGGCGACCAGGTGGCATCCTTATTAGATGCCCGAACCACTTCAACTGGCTCCTTTCTATTTGAAGGAGCAGCAGTTTTACTCCGTATCCCTCACGTATGTCTGAACTTCTCACCCTATCTCTAAGGGAGACACCAGAAACCCTCCTAAGAAAACCCATTTCAGCTGCTTGTATCCGCGATCTTGTTCTTTCTGTCATTATGAAGCAACACAGTGGAGGAAAATTAAAGGAAGAGGAAGAAAGAAGAACAAGAAAAGGTGCAAGAGGACAAGGTGCACGGAGTGGAGCAGTGTGAAAATGAGCGGAGAAGATGAAATGTAGGGCCAGTTGCGAATGGTGATGGAATTATAGGAGAGAGAGTGTTAAGAAAACCTCAGGGAAGAGAGCTCCATTTATCCACCTGGTCAGGCCCAGCATGGGGGCTCACATCAGGCCTTCCTGATAGCTGTGTTGAGGGGGTACAGCACACAGGCTAAATGGGCCAGTTCAGGAGAGTAGATGGGGGTCTCTCAGTCCTTTCCAACACTCTTAATTCCTAGAAAAATACAAATCACTCATTCATTTCCTCACACCCCGACCCCTCGATCCCGGCAGCCCCTCTTCACAGACTCCTAGGAAATGATCAATGACTGTCGTTTAAGCAGAGGCAGGGGCATGGTGAGTCCATCTTTCATGGACTCTGTTTGACTACAGAAATTACACCCATATCTCACCCACCTAATCTCACCTACTGTCATTTTCTGGTGAAGTCCACCAAGTGAAGGGCTGAGTCCAGCAGAGCGAGACGTCATGGCTTTCTGTTATTGCTTTTTCAAGGTTTCTAAGGCCTGGGCTGTTTGCGCATACAAATTTGGCCTTAAAGAGTCATGCATGGCTGTTATGACAAATGTTTGGGAATGTATGAAAACAAAATAGAGGCTTGGGACAAATAATAATAATAATAATAATGATTCCCTTATCAGTCCCGCAAAGGGGAAATTAGTTCTCTGCATTTTTGACCCAACCTATTGTATAGGAGCAGTGAGCTGCCAGCATATGGCGCTCGGAGAGCATTTAGGGGTTAAGTGTCTTGCTCAAGGACACCTTGACATGCTGTATGCAGGACCGGGGATCGAACCTGCAATGTTCCGATTGCCAGGCGACTGCTCTATTCACTGAGCTATGCAGCCCCAAGGACATTCATTTATGAAACTGAATGAAACGGTGTCAAAGAAATTCCATATCACTCCATTTTCCATAATAGTTGCTGTTGCTGAGGCATTCCAGATCGGTCCATGCCACCTCATTCAGCTAATTCCACATTAGTCTTCATTACCGAGACATGGCCTAATAATTCCTCTCCCTCCCAGTTACACTACTGCGATCTATGGTCGCCTCCTTTCCTAGAAATACCCATCTATCTTTATCTCTCGTCTCTTGCTCCCTCCTTCCAAAACACTCCGTATTTTATGCTCTCATGGGTGCCTCCTTGGTTGAGTCCTGTTTGTAAGCCAAGCACATAAGCCAGTGTCTGCATAAAGTGTATGTTGGCCAGCTGTGGTGAGTCTCCTTGTGGCTCTGCTTAATTTAATAATTTATAACAACTCCTTGAGACCTTTGGATTAATTCAATTGATTTCACAGTTTGCTTATTTTATGGACTTTTACACGATCATCTATTGTGTAGCCTATACATGGCTATATTAGATTGGTGCCTTGCATGGCAGCTTCTGCCATCAGTGTGCATGTGTAGCATTAATTGATTGTGAAGCACTTCAAGTGGCTGTTGCAGCTAGAAAAGTACAGCAAAATCCATCCATCCATCCATAAGGCATTGCTTGTGTGTGTGTGTGTGTGTCGAGTCCACCCAGATAGACTAGCAGGACCCACTAAACAATGCACTGGCAGGTGGGTTTTGGTTTCAATGAGTTTACCATGTGCTGTTCTCTGCCAATGGCATTATATAGTTAAAGCATAAGGTATTGATATACAATTTACAGGAAACATATTGTATCCTGTAAATTGTGTCTTATTCTGTGTACACATCATCCATTGCATGGCTGTCCATCTTGGGAGAGAGATCCTTCCTCTGTTGCTCTCCCTGAGGTTTCTTCCTATTTATCTCCCTGTTAAACATATTTTAAGGGAGTTGTTCCTTATCCAATTTGAGGGTCTAAGGACCAGATGTTGTGTTGATGTAAAGTCCACAGAGGCAAATAGCAAATTTTCTATGGTGGGCTATACAAATAAAATTGACTTGACTGGACTTGACTTGATGCTCACAGGATTCATATAAATTGATAAACATTATCTTGATCGGTGGTTGGGTGGTCAACTCAAGTCAATTTTATTTGCATAGCCCATTATCACTTATGTGGTGCTGCTACTGTTTACAGGAAGGACACTAGAACAACCACCATTTATATTTCTGCTGTTCATTCTTTCAAACACATTGCCTTCAAACTTTACAGTCCGACTCCCTTAGTCACTGCTATTATCTCTACCCCCCTACGCACACATACACACAAATGTACACACACCAAACCAAACGCCTCCTTTCACTCTGATTTTATGATCCTGCATTGTGCCATCTCAACTTCCATTCTTCTCCAGGGTAATTTAAATATCCACATTGATGACACTGAGTGTAAATCCGCCATAGAATTAAGGAAACTGACACAAGGCTTCAACTTCACACAACATACGTCTACTTGTCTAGTAATTGGATGGTCCCAAGCTTCGATTTCCACTTCCTAAGAGAAATTGTCAAAGTGTCCTGAAGCAAGACATTGAACACCTCACTGCTCCTGATGAGCTGGTTGGTTCCTTGCATGGCAGCCTCTACTATCAGTGTATGAATGTGTCTGAGAATGGGTAAATGTGAGCCATACGCTATAAAGTGCTTTGAGTGGTTTTAGACCAGAAAAGTGCTATTATAAATGCAGTCAGTAGGTCATGGCGTCTGAGCAGGCAGGAGACCACACCCAAGCAGCATACTTTGTGGCATGGTGATGCAGTGGTTAGCACTGTTGCCTCACAGTAAGAAGGTCCTGGGTTTTAATCCCTTCCCAGAACCTTTCTGTGTGGAGTTTGTATGCTTTCCAGGGTCTGTGTTGGTTTCCTCTGGGTGCTCTGGTTTCCTACCACCATCAAAAAGACATGCATGGTAAGGTTAATACTCCTGCCTGCGCCCTTGACCGAGGCAATAGGAAAAATAACTGAAGTTTGTCCTTACACACTGCAGCTGCCCGCTACTCCTATACAATAGGATGGGTTAAATGCAGACAACAGAATTAATTCTAAGTATGTAAAATGACAAACGATTAAAGTTTCATCTTCTATATGTATCAACTTCCACACTAACACCTGTGGTCGCAGCCTGGATTTGGTCTGCTCAACTGGTTCTAAAATATAACTAGTCTCTTGTGGCACCGGTAGAGCCCATCACAATAGACCCCAGGGTTATAGGATTGAATCTGTCGTGAGACCATGGTTTTAATCAGACTCTTTAGCCGACTGGTTGACGTGCCTTGAATCCTCCCTCAACATCATTGGTGCTGCCCTCTCCTGGCTAAGTTCACATCCTGCAAACAGGTCACAGTTTATCAGCATCATCAACTGCACCTCTGTCACCGCGCCTTTGTCCCAAGGGATCCCCCTAGGATTGGTGCCTGAGCCTCTCCTGTTCATCCTTTAGATGTTCCCCCTTGGTAACATCATTTGTCATCATGGTCTCCACTTCCACTGCTACGCTGATGATATCCAACTCTACGTCTGGACTAAACCCATCAAAATTACAATTTACTCCAGTCTGACAAAATGCCTCTGAAATATTATTGGGACAACAGATGAAGATTAGACTGGTGGCTAATTCAGGCATATTTAAATTCTACATTTTTGATCCGCACTGTCACTATAAATGAGTTGAATATTATCATCATACGGTTTTTCTATCAGGAGAGACTTGGTTAGTGAAGAAGAGTGTATTGAGCGCGGTGGTGGTTTCGCGGAATGTATGCCTTAAAGACGGGCACAGCAGGCTCGTATCCCACTGCAGGGCATCAGGAAAGGAGCATCCGGTCTTAATCCCCTATGCTCAGAAAACGTGAGGCATTCATTGTAGAGCACTTTCAGTAGTCACTATAAAAGTACTATATAAGAACAAATCTATCTACCATTTATTAATGCAGGCACACACACACACACACGCACGCAAAAGTGTGCAC
>OMLC01037179.1:0-10503 GCA_900302585.1 Regalecus glesne
CCTGGTTTGTTCTATTGAGGGAGTCAGTGGACTGGGAGAGGTATCGAAGGCCCTTAATGGAAATGTCATCAAACACCGGGCTGTATGGGGATAATAAAAGTAAATATAACAAGAAAATATGAAAGGAAAATACAATTTAGTTCTTATTGTCTTGTATAATTCCAAACACACACATACACACACACATACACATACACACACATAGAAACACACGCACACTCACATCTAAATGTATATGTACACACACACACGCACACGCACACACACACACACACACAGCCAGCTCACCCAGCAATGTTACTGATGGAGAGGCTCTTTGACAAGTTGTTTCCATGTAAGCCCATGATGCTGGTATGTCTCCGTGACGATGGTATCATCAGAGAAGAGTGGTCATCAGGGGACAAAATGGCTGACCAGGGCCGCTCCCTTGTCCCACAGGCTGCACCAAGAGACAGATCAAAGTCAAATCAAGTCAAGTTAATTGTATTTGTGTAGCCCAGTATCATAAATTACAAATTGCTCAGAGGCCTTTACACTAAAACAATATCCTAGCTAGCTTGTTAGTAACCTACACTCAACCCTTGGAGAATGACTTCAGGGACTCTTTAAGAATACAAATACAAAATAACCAAATAAATCAAATAAAAGAACAGGCTTATCCACAGTTTCTGATGACTGAGAAACCTCCAAAAATTTAAGTAGTATGAAAAGACCAATTATAATCATATATTTCATCCATCTTCATCTTATCTAGTTCTTACATAGTCTAGTTGAGTGTTATTATATGAGTCCAGAAATAATCTCTCTTATTTAATCAATATTAATAAACAAATCCTAGATTTATCTCTGAAACTGTAGCTTAATTTACTAAATAGCAGCTGTCTTATTAGCTGCCCATCAGTCACAGCCCACGAGTTTCTAGACTTTCCTGCAATAATGTTGTACATTTGTGTCTGTCAAACTACATTTGAATCAACAAGATTGGCTACTTTGACTTATTTAACATAGCTAAAATGTGGTCTTTCCTGTCCATGGTCAATACAATATAATAATAATAATGATTCCCTTATCAGTCCCACAAGGGGAAATTTGGATTTCTCTGCATTTTAACCCATCCTATAGTATAGGAGCAGTGAGCTGCCGACATGGCGCTCGGGAGCAGTTAGGGGTTCAGTGTCTTGCTCAAGGACACCTTGACATGCTGTATGCAGGACCGGGTATCGATTCTGTAACCTTCCGATTGCAAGTCAACCACTCTACCAACTGAGGGGACTCCAATATAGGTATTTGTTTCAACCAGACTTGTTACTGTAATGTTCTGTTTTCAGGTGTGCCATATGCTATGAATACAAGTCTTCAGATGTCTTAAAATGCTGCAGCTAAAATCCTAATTAAAAGTTAAAAAAATTGACCATATTACACCAATTCTTGCCTCATTTCAATGGCTTCCAATCTATGTTAGATCAGACTTCAAAGGGCTTATTAAATCTTAAATGTCCATGCCCCATCAAACATATCCGATCCTCTTAAACTCTACATTTCATCTTGAGGTCTCTGCTCTCAAAATACAGGGTTCCTATGTATACTCAGAGTTAAAAAGAAGCCACCTGGTGGCAGGGCCTTTACCTATCAAGCCCTGCTCTTGTTGAATAGCCTACCTGTTGAGACTAAAGATGTCCACTGTGTGAGTACTGAAATGTTTCTCTCAATAAATACTGTATCCACATGAAATGATTAAACTTTATTTGCGACATACCTGCTGCTGTCAGACAATCAGAGTCTGTTGAGTCCTTTAAATTCAAACTTAAAACTCATATTTTTGCCTTTACCTTAAATTAATTTGAGTACTTCATGACTTGTACCTGTACATGGCAGGTTGGTCTCTGTCTCAATTAATTTATCAAGCACTGTTCTGTTAATAGTAATAAATTAGTGACAAGTACAAACTGTTCTCATCTCTCACGTCTTTTTGCTCCCTTTGAATGATTTCTTCTGTCTCTTCTTATATGTATGTCAATAGTGTGATGTGAGTGTGATGTACCCTGTGTGCACATGTAGTCTATCCTCCTACCAGGTCTCAATGATGATGGTGGTCATCACCAGAACACTTGCTTGGTATTTTTCTCATATTCTTTTATATCTATCTTAAAAATTCATATTAAAATTCAGCGTTGAAAACTTTCCACGTTTTCAAGCGGTTTACTAGAAGTACCATTCATGGTGAAGTTGATGGGGGTCTCACTTATGATTCTAGCACAATATCATATCAACTTTGAAAAAGAATTCCAAGGTCCTCAGCTGGCAGGTTTGGAAACAGCTGAGTAAAGACTGGAGCAGATGGCTGAAGGCCTGTGGGTGGGATTTTTGATTGATACATTGGCAAGTGTTCACATCATGTGATAAATCATCATACAAATGTGAATGGAGTCATTTTTATATAGTGTTTTCTAGTCTAGTGACATGTGTTAAACAAGAAAGGGTGATGTATGGGGGTTTACCAAATCAAGCATGTTTTTATGAAATTACTCTCACTTGTATAAAAATCAAGTTAGATTTTAAGGAAAATTTATCAATTCAATTACATTTTGATCAACAGCTTTTATCATTGAGTGTTCTTTGATTCCTCAGAGATACTTTCTTAAACTTAAAAATGATCATAAAAAGTAATGGAAACACCCAGTTGAAGTCTCTTAATCAGTCTCTTCTTCACTGAAGAAGTCACCTGGTGAGTGACGAAACGTTTCAAAAATGAACCTCTGATCCAGCTGAACAAATTCACCTCTTTTGAGATTTCCCTACCTGGATTATTGATCATGCATCAAGACATGAAGTCTCTTAATAGGATTCCTTGCAACTATGAACCATAACAGCATCAATGTGACATTACATTCTATGATTCTCTGGAATTCTATTGGATGGAACTTACAGATATATTTTGTAATCTGTATTGAAGAGTTTCCTTTGTGCTATCAGTTGCACAAAGCCTGAATGGGTATATAAATATCCCTTGTAATGAGAGAGGCCCATTTTACGAGTCATATTTAGTCCCCATGTTGTGGGGGTGGACATGGACTTAGATGGAGCTTGGGGGATTAAGACCGGATGCCCTTCCTGACGCCCTGCAGAGGATTCGAACCCACTGCCTCTGCCTCATCAGTTCCCAAAGCAAGCGCGCTAATCACTGAGCTACTGCTTGGAATTAGGGTATAGAAACTGGTATCTATGAATATTACAGTATATATGAATGCAAGCAACAGATGAGTTCAAAACTTACATTTATTCCTCATTGTGACTACAGGGTAAGAGCTTGAATCTGGTACTGCAAACTGGTGTTTGGAGAACTAAAGAGAAGAAAGAAAAAAACAGAGGCAGAGGAAAAGAGTGAAGAAAAAATGAGAGAGATCATAAGTATAGCATATCGTAGTACAAGTAAGTAATGGAGCAACAGCTTACAGTAGAACTTGGAGCACAGGGAAAAGTCGGAAATTTTCAACCATGGCTTACCTTCATCTTTGCCTTGGTACAAAAAGACAGGCTATCCCTACAGCATTTATGGACGGATGCATTACAGTCTGGAAAGAAACAAACAACAGGGCTCTCTCAATGCACAGTTCAATTTCCTGGTGAAAACTATAATCTACCAGGCTACAGCCTGGCCAGCTTTCAAAGCTGGCCAGGAAACTCCACCAAGCCCACGAATAAAAGCCAGACTGAAGCAGTGAAGAACAGGGGGAAGTAGACTGCATATAGGAGAGAAGGGGACAAGTGATGCAACCAAGCAGAAATGCTGCATTTGGACAGAAAAAAGGGATCTAGAACCATTAATGACACTTACACACTACTGTGCACACACAAACATAAAACACTTATGCATTACAGTGCAAATGTTAGTTTGCATTGCAGTGATGTTAGACATTTCTAAAATACTACTTAGAACAAAGATTATATTCTTATCAAATGAGAACTTAAGTTATCCTACATTCTATAAATTTGGAATCATTTGCTTTAGTTTACATAAATCTTTTGTTAAGAACATGTGTAACTTTTTAAAACTATGTCATGTCTCAAATAATTCGGTTTGATCTGTCTCTGGAGCTTTGATAGAACTAAGCACTTTTTGGACAGGCCAGCCTTTTAAAAAATCTGTTTGAATGAGAGGAAGAAAGGGTCCCATCTTAGAGAAAGATTATTAAGATCAATTTAAAAAGTTCATCTGGCTCATTAGGCTCTCTACTCTGTAATGGTTCATTTTCATGTTATAGAGGTTCATATCAAAAGCAAGTTGTCAACTTCAAACAGCTATAGTCCCATTGATTCATCATCAACCACTTATCTGAAGTCAGCTCACGGATCTGAATAGTGCCTATCCCAGTGCCCATTGGGTGGAATGCAGAGAAACACCCTGTCATTCCATCTCAGAGCTATATTCTCAATGGGAAAGAAATGTTCTGAGCTAGTACGAGGACGAATGGAAATTTATGATTGTTCCACACGTTTAGTTCTACAATAGTAGAACTAAACTAGTAGTTTTTTAGTCCTGGATATTAATATTCTCAATGTGAGATATTAGAATTTCAATTTTACTATTTTATCAAATAATTTAATCAACAATATGAACGCAAGTGACAAACCATGGTACTGAATTCTTAAATGGGTGATTCTTAAATCATGACTGTGATCTAAAAATTGTGATTATTAATTCCAACTAGCCTTGGCATTAATAATCTAATGTAAAGTTTGTCTGTTGAATGAGTAAAGACAAACATCTGCTGTTATGAAACTTGGGCCTTGAGGTTCAAATTTAAACAGATCCTCAGAGCTGTCTGCAGCTCCACAAACAATCCAAAACAGACTGACCTTCACACAACAAGGGCTATTTCGTTTGTCTGTGGCTGTGGCAGATTCTTCATTGTGAGAAGAGGAAGTGAGGAGTGCTGTAATCCATCGCAGAGCTGGTTTCTCCTTTTCAGTTATTGGTAGGCTTGTGTAATAAACTACATCCTCTTTGAGGCTCTGATTTAATAGCACACAGCACAGGGCTGTGTTGCTCTTTCTTGTCCAGTCAATACTGTCAAGCATTGCAGAATGGTACATAATATGAAGTTGATTAAACAAAATCAACTATCTTGCCAATCCAATGTTACATTTTTACCAATACCACTGGACTACAGAGGTTTATAAATCAGGTCTGATCTCTGCCATTAAAATAATTCTGTGACATGTTGTATTGCTCAAGTTTTCACAGACATCACAATGATATTTAACCATTCAAAATGTCATTGGGAACAATCAAATAAATATGGTCCGGGTATTTATTAAACATTCCAATGTAGAAAATGTAACTGCAGGGATTCGTAAATTACCTTTGACCTGTATTACGTTGAAAACAATATGACACCACATTATTTGATGTTTTACCTCATAAATTCTATTTGTTTTTCAAAAAAAACATTTCTTTCAATTTTGATTCTTGTGATATTTTTAAAAAGGTGGGGACATTAAAATAATCTACTACTGTAATGTTGCTATTCCTTTTCAAAACATTTAACAAGATATTCAAGGAATGAAAACACCAAGTCATGAGTCACAAAAAAGAGGTGAATCAGCTAAACTGGAACTCAGAAGTTAATTTAAAAAGGTTTCATCACTCAACCAGGCGATATCTTCAGTCTGAAGCCTTGGACTGAAGATGTCACCTGTTTGAGTGACGCAACTTCATTTTATAAACTTCTGAGTTCCAGTTGATCTGATTCACCTCTTTTTTGGGATTCCCTTACCTGGATTATTGAGCATGCATCAAGACACCAAGTTGAGGTGTTTCTAGTGTAATTTTGTCTCATTCTTCCAACAAACAAGTCAATGTGAGCAACAGTACAGGGTTTTCATTGTCACATTTTGCATTTTAAAATCATGCTACACATTCCCTGTTGGGGATAGGTCAGTACTGTAGGCAGGCTAGTTCAGCACCCACGTCTTCTTCTTCTGCATCCATGTCTTTATACTATCTTTATGCATGCTTTAAAATCCCCCATAAGTTGAATCAGTTGATCTGGATATGTTTACTGAGAGAAACCTTTCATCACTCATACCGTTTGACATCTTCAGGACTGAGGATGAACTGAATCAAATTTTTTCATGATGTCCTTGTAATGTCTGTAGAATTATTATTCTTTCGGCTCGTTCCGCTTTTCAAGGGTAGCCACAGGAGATTTTATAGTTTCCATTAGAACTATGTATGGTGGCTTCAACCAATCTGATATGATCTTGTCAATCCACATACTGATTTGGGAATTTATGTTGGATGCTCGTCCTGACAAAATCATAAACCCTATGGATGGGGGACCGGTTAAGAGTGAGATGCCCTCCCAGTATTCTTATGCCAATACCTGTTGCATCCCTGTGTGACAAGACAATTCAAAATCACATTCTATAATGTGGTTTTGAATTGTCTTGTTGAAATATGTATGGGCATCCCTCGAAAAGACGACGTGTTGAAGGCAGCCTACGTTGCTCCAAAATCTTTATGTACTTTTGGGCATTAATGGTGTCATCACAGAAGTAGAAGTAACCCATGCCGAGGGCACCTACACAATCCGTACCATGACAAACCTTGGCTTTTGGATTTGATGCAGCTGATAGTTTGGATGGTTTTGGATACAACTGCTTATTGTACTATTTGAAATTCCTCAAGATTCCTTTAATTTTTTTTATTATGTTATGCAAATTAGAGGGTGAAAATTCAAATCCCTACCTATCTTTCTTTGAGGAACTTTAATATTTCTAATTAATTTGCTCACGCACTTCTTGTAAAACTAGCGATCCTTATTGATCATGATGCTAGGCTTGTTTCAAGACATTAATTCCATCTGCAGTCAGATATTCTCTGGATGGATAGAAAAATAAGAGTAGAAGAGCTTACATGTGCATTGAAAGATATCCTTTGTGTGGAAAGCCTTGTAGCACTGAGAGCAGTGGTTGGCCTGAGGTGAGCAGACACCAGTAAAGAGATGTCCATTAATTGTCTTCTTATCCTTATCATTGTTTTCTCTGTCTTTCTCTGCTTTCTTCTCTCGATCCTTTTCCTGTGCAAGTAGAGACACAGAGGCTAAGAATCACAGATCAACAGCACAGAAACAGGAAACCTGCCAGTCCCTTCAAACATTGACCAAATGACCAGCTGTAGAAAACAAACAAACAGTCCTACCGCACTACCCAGTGCAATAGGGGCAAGAGTTGACTGAGCAAGGCTTGTTCCAGTTAATGTGATCAATTTGAGGGTTAACTTTTGGGAAGTGATGAAGATGGTCAATTGGTTTTTAAAGTGATGCAAAGGCTTCAGTTAACTTCGGCTGGGTGGGACATTTGAGGGGCAAAATTAGAATGCCGTTTTTTTTACTGACACAATAAAGACAACATAATGGGACATTTATAGCATTTGTAAAACAATGGTAATTTGAATTATCAGAGGAACTAATCAATAGAACACAAACACAACTGCTAAGTGAAAAACGTTTAGTTAACAGCACATGGTCATTTACTGGCAGTTTCATCTAAAGACACATTCTAAGTATTTAGTTCATTCTCTTAAGCAAAGTGAGTGAGCCAATGGTTCCAAAACCTGTGCCACTGGGAAAAATGTGAAGGAGGTTGTCATTCAAAATGAATGCTACATTCGTTTGTTTTCTCTTCAGCCAGTAAAATGCTAATAGATAAAATCAAGTGGCATAAAGTTTGGCTGGAATGAAAACCTACATACACCTGAACTCTGATGGTGGACATTTGGGGCAATGGTGACGCAGCAGTAAAGCACATGCCTCTAAATTGGGCGTAGCACCTTCAATCCCACTGCGGCGAGTTAGGAAAAAGGCGTCCAACATTCATCCCTCATGCTTAGTAAATGTGAGGCAAACGATCTGAAGTGTTTTGAGAGGTTACTGGGGTAGACAAGCGCTATATAAAACCAAGTCCATTTACTCACAAAAGAGGTGAATCTGTTCAGCTGGATCAGAGGTTCATTTCAGAACCTCTGATCCAGCTGAACAGACTCACCTCTTTTGTGATTTCCCTACCTGGATTATTGAGCATGCATCAAGACAAAGTCCATTTACTGTATTGAAAAAAGACATCTCAATAATCCATCAATCCATCATCAATGGCTTATCGGGTCACAGAGCAGAGCTGGAGCCTATCCCAGCACTCTTTGGGTAACGAGGAAACACCCAGGAGAGGTCAAGTCAAATCAAGTCAATAATAATCTCTTTTGTAGTGACAGTGCTAATTTATGAACATCTAGAATGCAAAGACATCAGATGAAGCCACTAGGCTAAGTCTTATCAAATGTAGAATGTGGACACCATTCTATCTCAGGGGTCGAGCACTTAGGGGTTCAGTGTGTTGCTCAAGGAGTCCTTGAGTCAAGAACACTTCAATACACTTTCTAAAGGAACCAGGGATTCAACCACCAGACATCCGATTACAAGATGACTGCTCTACCTCCTGAGTTACGCCACTCCCGACATTCATTTATCACCTTAATCAAGAACAACAGGATACTTGAAAGGTAGACACAACTGGCAACAAAAAAATTATTGTATTGCAGATGAGTATCCAACCATTTGGCCAAACAACAGCCTCAACACAAAGTCATTCATGTTTGGCTGTTCATCATCCAGCTACACTGAGCAAATTCAGTAAGTTAAAATGAATAGAAAATTATAGGAGTCACATCTTCTTGGATTTACGTCCATGAAATGCCACCCAAACCCAAAGGGAGATGTAAAAAATACTTCCCACTTTTTTAAAATGGTGAACCAACACAGTGCTTCCTGGTTTCAGAGAATTAAAATCCCCTGACAAATTAGAGCTAATTTACTGAAAAGATTCAAAGTACTATGAGGTCTACAGGACCACAGAGACCCTACATTATACACAATCATTAAAGCATTCGACTGATTCTCCCTTCAGGTAGACTATAGCTGGCCAACAGTCAACTACAATACACAACATCTGCAAACTGAAAGCCATATTAACCATTTCTCACTTCAACACAACACTTTTCTCATTATATTTATATATGTTCAAAAACACTTGCTGAGCTCAACTGACTGAATGTCATTTGTGATAAAATAAAAGAACAAAAAGAGATATTAAAAGAAATACAATGAGCAGACATTAAAGTAGAGAAGAATGACCCTGAGGAAACATTAATCGCTCTCAGTATGATATGTTGATCATACCCTTTACCAAAATCTGACAGAGTGACAGCACACTTCAATACCCTACCTCATGCCAACTCTTCCACTTTAGCGAGAGGCCGTGGCTCCCTATGAATCTTCTGCATAACATCCCTGCCCTTAGTTGCCTTTCTGTCAGGGTGATGAGTCGAACTTAACAAAGCCAAGCATAAAGCCTCAATGTGGCAAAGAGGAAGTGACTGACTAGGTATAGGAAGTGCTAATTCTGCAATAACTGCTTAGCTTTTGCACAGACTGATTGATTGAACTACACAAACTATTACCCTGCTTCTTAAATATCAACTAAAATGAAAATGATATTCAAATGATTCTACAAAAACAAAGACATCAGCTATCATAAAAGACCCAAAAAATATTTTACAATCATTTTAAGTGACACTATTTTTAAGATATTTTTTAGAGATGGCTGTCAGAGTTGAACCAGACTGATTAGTCTATTATGTTAAACCCAAATGATGACTGAGGTCAGAGATGAGGCAGCAAACCACAGTGAGCTTTATCTTCCTGTTCTACTTATTTTACAGCTCATAGCTTCCTGTGCATTTCTGAGGTACACAAATTAGTCACCCCTCAAAAAACAAAAACCCCAAAAGCCAAAAAAACCTCTTGATTTCAAGTTTACATCTCATTTTGAAACCGGGGAAGTTTTTGTATACCTAAAAAAATAATGATTGTAATAATAACACCAAAAAAAGGGGTAAAACTAGGTTAAAAAACATAAAGCAGTACTATTGTAATATATTTTAGGTGTTTTGGAGTACATAATGAAGTTATCAGGATGTGCCAGTCAACGCGCACATCTTTCTTATAACCAAATGAACTGATTCAACTTCCTGAGATACTAAATAATAATTTTTCCTCAAACCTTGGCCAAATTTATAGCTGAATTTTCTGATGGTCAATGGACTTATTTTCATGCAGCACCTTTAGTCTGGCAACCACTTAAAGCACTTTGCATTGTATGCCTTACTTTCTATCATGCATGTATGGGAGATTAAGGCTGGATGCCATTTTCCCGATGCCCTTTGGTGGGATTAAAACCCACTACGCCCAACTTGGAGACACATATTCTACTGCTGAGCCATCGAGGCCCAAATCATATAATCACATCATAGTCCCATGACTGAGAACTAGCTCTATTTGAAGGTCATATTAAACTGACCATTGATTAGGTACTCACCCTGTTCTTCTTGTACATTTTGTTCTTGAGGTAGCTGAAAGTGCGGCTGACCTTGGTCCCAGACTTTCC
>OMLC01037180.1:0-13672 GCA_900302585.1 Regalecus glesne
CGTACCTTGTAGATGAGGCTGTCCACCAGCAGGTCATGTTGGATGACCCCTGCCTTCAGCTGCTCATAGTGGATCACATCCTGAAAGGGGAGAAACCAACAGTCATGGAACAGGAAAGCCTTGCTGACACCCACCCACAGACGACCCGATTAACCACCACAGACCATAACCAAAGCTGCTGAAGGAGGTCACCGTATACACTACGTTTGAGCTACCCCACCGTGAACTCTAAACCTCATTTGTGCGGCTGGCGTTACATTCCATTTCACATGAGTACCATACAGACTGCTTCTCAACAGCCACGTGGGTCCAAGGGGATTGGTTTACCTAACCTGAGATTTATGAATCCACCATTATATCAGATTCATGCGCTATGTCTGACAGTGACAATAGCAGGATCCAACATGGGTTCGAGGATGGATATTCTCAGATTTCCGACAGCAGGGTTAAACTGGGAGCCGTCTCCGGTGTGAGACATCGTAAAAGAAGGAAGGAACATATTATAAATGGAGGCTGAAAAAAATATTGAATTTTGACCGATTACGAGCCCCTCAGGCAGAGGCTAATGGATGTGAGGGGGACAGAAATGGAGGACAGGGGTACAGTAGAGTCCTGTTCCCCACGTGATGGAGACTACAGGTAACTGGAGACTGGAGGGTCACAAAACACCATGAACTTATAGCCACACCTGGTGAATTACATTAGAGATGATATGTACAAGGTACCCTCAACGCTGAGGCAAAGAACCACCTCACATGAGCTGGAGAGTGGTGGTCTCTGCCGCTGAGCTAAATTCTAATGTTCACTGCCATTGCTACCGATTCAGTGTGTTGCCATGGTTACAACGCATAAATTCAGAGCACCGCATTGAATTGACTGGGTCACCTGGAGGAGTGTGCATGATGCTGAAAGACCCGAAACACCCGATGACCCCAGGAAGACCGCTGAAGGCGTGTCCAGGAGCAGCGGCAGATGCATGCACGCAGCCATGTTAACTCGTGACAAATACAAACACAATAGCTGTGCTTTGGTATCTTACAGGACTTGGACTTGCGACTGCTGGAAGCAAGAATTCTCCGCCCAGGTTCAAATCAGGGATAGATGTGTATTGATGGTGGGGAAGCCACAGGTAGGAAATAATCTATTTCTGCTCATTAAACAAACAGTTCTCCTGAACACAAACATTTACCGCCACTGGCCCAGGGAGGAGGAGCCGCAGCCCAAACACTCACGCTGAGTTTGATTAAAACATTTACCTCGCGTCAGTTTATTAATCAACTGTAGCAGCGGCGGTCAAGCATCGCATGCTTTATGAGACGCAAACCCCACCGTTCTGTGGGAATGTGAGGCATTATGCACGTCGCCAGCTGACTCTGCTAACCGTTTTTGCCCTGGTGCAGTCTGGGGCGTGAGTGAACACTCTCCAGACTTCCACCGGGTCCCTCTAAACTCCCCCGGACATCAATCTTCCCTTGGCGCTGTGTTGTATTATCGGGCCGACCGTGCCACCAGGGATCGAGGCTCGAGGGTCCCTGGAGCTCAGCGTTTACACAGCAGTTTGCCACACAAAGAGCCACAGCCGGTCTGTTTGAGAAAGCGATGTCAAACCCCCGCCATCTGATTATGTTGGCATGTGTTAGTGTCCAGAGACTAGCCAAAGGTACACCGGGTCGCCCGTGAGGCACCGAACACACGGCAGAGGCTTATTTATCGTTTGGGAAGAACCTGTGACTGCCAGTCAGGCTGGGCTTCAGACTGAAAAATAGGCCTCCTCGAGGACATGGCAAACACGGGCTAGACACCCACATGACAAACAGTGGTTTCCTTCCACTCAGAGCAAGGCAGGAGACAGAACCCTAAATGGTAAATGGGCTCATTTCCTGTAACGCTTCTCTGATCTAGCGACCGCTTAGACCACTTTACAATGCACGCCTCACATTTACCTGAGTATGACGGGTTTTAGGTCAGACGCTCTTTCCGGATGCTCCGTGCTGGGATTGAACCCACGATGCCAGACATGGAGGAGTGCATAATATTCCATATTTTAAGAGTGTATTAATGAGGTCCATTTTATGAGTCCTCAGCTATCACGACCCCAACCCGCCACCATGCAATGTTGTCCAAAAAGCATTTCTAAGAATCTCCACAGACATGACTGTGCAGCGAGGCCTTGACCAGCCCAATCATTAACCAGAGAGATGACGGCGGTTTAGAAACTGCAGATGCAGAGCAACATGGCAGTGTGGGAACGGCTGAAGCTGTGCACGACTGAACACTTTATAACAAACACCTGCAGCTGACAGAGGCCACCCGGGAGTCATCATCTGACCATGTGCATGTCCGATAGGGGTGTGTTACCTGTGGCTGGTTGGTGGAGTTGAGGATAAGGGCCCACAGGTCTGCTCGCAGCCCCGTCGGGCAACCCTGCCTGCTGTACTGCTGTGCTGCAGCACTGTCCTGCTCCCTGACCACTGTAGGACAGAGAGGGAGATGTGAAGAGAGTCAAACAGACAGACAGGCAACAAGACAGATAGACACATGGACAGAGAGACAGATGAAGACAGACGGTGAGAAGGATGGACAGGGACACAACACATCAACATGTCCTCCTCATCTCCTCTGTGTAATGGGGACATTGCTGCACATGGCGACACCAACATTCCACTGCCTTGCTTGAGGACCCATAAGATGTGTCCACATGAGACACGTGACTCTATTGTCACAGCGGTGGTTATATAACCCCTCTCAGAGCCACTCAAACACTCACATCCCCACACGCTCTCCACTCTCTCCATCTTATCTCCACCCTGTCCTCTGTCCAGGGTGACGGTAGCAAAGGAAAGATGGCAGTCCTAGACTGGCCACAGCCACAACGTCAACTGCAGCATCCCCCTCTTCATTATCTCAATGTCCTGAGTGCATTAGATACTTGTCCTGGAACACCCCAGGCCCACTGTCAGAGCCAACACACACACACACACACACACACACACACAGACCCAGACGGAGGGGGAGCAGTATTGACATGGGTCTCCAGGGCTGTGTGTATGAAACGCTAGCTGTGTTCTCCAAGAGTCCCATCAATGGGAGCATGAGCGGTCCATGAGAGGGTTTGTGTTTACGCCACACTCACGGCACAGCGAGGGCTGGAGAGCCAGAGTGCCCCTCTCGCCTGCTGGGCCAGGCGACACCACTTTAGGGATCAGAGGAGGTGATTCATGATGGCAGGAGCCGTCATCAGGGATCCTCTAATGGGGGAAGGTGGTGTGTGTGTATATAGTGTAAGTGGAGGTCCATTTTTACCTGTCACATTAGCCCCCGCGTTCTGGGGCTGGACACGGACTCGGAGTGTGAGGGATTTAGGTCAGAAGCCCTTCCTGGTGCCCCGCGGTGGCATCAGAGCCACAGCCTCTGGCTTGTCAGTTCTAGAACTGTGCACTCTGCCACTGAGCTACCGCCGCCTGCTCTAAAATACTTTTTCATTATAATGTTTGTGAAACAGCTTTCAGAGCTTTGTGGCAATGCCCCCCCAATGTCAAAGTATGTCTCTTCTCACAGTCTTTCAAATATTTCTGCTCCCCCTTCGACTTCCATTTGTCATGGTATGTGGTGCTTGGTTAGTGACCATCAGTGGTACGCCCCTGTGCACAATGCATTGTGGGATAGCTTTGAGTCCACTATATAAGGTATCCTTATGTGCACGGAAGACACTACAGAATGGCCAAATCACGATATAGTGGTCTATATCGTGAGTAGAGTGATTCCAGGGAGTCTACGTGTTCAAGTGTTTGCCGATAAAGAGGACATGTTGAACATTTAAAAAAAGGGTACATAAAAAGAGAAAATATGAAGAGAGAATGGGAGCGATGGATGAAAAGTCCAACATCCAACAGGGAGACAAACACCGTGGCTGTAGCAGTGAAACAGAGCTAAGCCACCAGAGCTACACGTGCACACATACAATCACAGACGTAGACACCTCCCACACAGAAATGGTTTACATCACTGATCCGAGCACTGTGTCTGCCTTACCTTTCTTTCCGATTCGTACATACTCGCTTTCAAACAAGTCTGTGCAGTGGAGGGAAAGAATGAACAAGAGGAACGCATCAGTAGTCAGCTGGGAGGGGCTGCGCTCTGAAAACCCTCCTGACGTTATCTGCCTCATTTGCAAACACAGAGCCAGTGGACTCGATGCCATTTCAAACCTAAGCCGTGCGCCGTAAAACCGACAGTCTATGGAGAGATATACTGGCTGAGAGGTCCCAGACAGCCTGAGAGGTTTACATCATTCCATACCGACGTTCACAACTTAAACAAGTCTTTATCTTGGTGATTCCGGTTATCTTTTGTTAGACAAATATGGCTTTAGTTCAAAATAAATTAGGGGCTGTACATTCATAGCATGAGTGATACTGATGCTTTTCTTTCAGGACCAAAATATCTGTCCACAGAGAGAGAGGGGGAGAGAGAGAGATAGTACAAAACCATACAAACTGATCACATCTCACATTTCCAGACTAGAAAACTGACACAGATGAGTGAGGGGAGTATGACCGACAAGTACCAATACTTTTTGGAAAATCAGTCATCTAATTTTCATGTTGAAGTCCATTTTGTGTGTCACCATTAGTTCCATGTTGTGGGGGTGGATATGGACTTAGATGGAGCTTGAGGGATTAAGGCCAGATACCATTCCTGATGCCCTGCGGTGGGTTCTAACCCGCAGCCTCTGGCTCATCAGTTCCCAAAGTGTGCAGTCAACCACTGAGCTACCGCCGCCCCCTCGTCTAAAATTCACATTAAACAAGTAAATACATGACCTGAGAAGTTCTCAAGATCTAATAAAGACCCTGATGACCAATTTGACATCTAATCTCTAAGAGAGGGAGCTGGTCTTTTCTTCCTCACCTGGATGTACATGGGTGTGGTCATCGATGCCCATCTGTCCTGTGGTCAGGCTCAGCTCCGAAAAGGCCTCTCTCTGCCCGTTAGAAAGTAATCATCAATCAATCAATCAATCAATCAATCAATCAATCAATCAATAACCAGACTAAAAACAACAACCAGCACAAGTTTGAACTTCAAATCAAAGTTGTAGCATCATTACAGAGTCCAAAGGTAGCTTGGTAAGAAACACTGCTATGTCAATGGTGCCTACAGAGCAGTGAGATCCTCAACACTACAAAAACACATGCACTATGTGCACATATGGGCCCATGCTCCACTTACCATCTGTGGGATATCCCGGACATTCAGGGGCACCTGGATGAGACCCCAGTGGCTCCTGGCGCTGACCTCTTCACTGCTGTCGTGGTTGGGGTTCCTCAGGCTGATCAGCACCTGGAGGGATTGTAGAAATGTGGATGTGGTTTCACCAGATCTCATCTCATGGTGTGGATGTCAACACAAAGGTCATTTACCTCCAGGAAGTCCTTCGGGGCATAGACGGGCCGGACATGACTCACGTCTGTGGAGGACAAAAGACCACATCATAATTCATCAGCAATATCAGTGAGTGATGACAGCAATTATTATAAACATCAGCGTTTACATGTGCATGGTTGCCACAGCTGTACACTATCCAGAGTGAACTGACTTATCAGTCAATTTCCTCCAGACAACCTCAACTTGCTTCATTCTCAGCACCAACTTGTCCTGACAGGCTTGAGTTAGTGCAGTCAGACCTGCAGACCCCTGCAGACCCCCGCCCGTCTGCAGCAGAACGGCATGGGTAAGCTAACACAGCCTCAGGCAGCCTGAAGTGGGACTTCCAGCCGATGACCATCCAGCACGGCAATAAAATGAAGTGCCTCGTCAGCTCCGGGGGGGTGGGGGTGGTTAGGTCTGGATGCACGGCTTAGTTCCGTTCCGTGTGACAGCTCAGTCCAAGGCGTCTGGATAATTTCTACAGTCCTGAGTGTTTACAGCCAGGTGACAGCCCACAGCCCTAACTGTTATCATATCCCACCATGCTCAGATAGTACTGCTGAGATAGAAAGGTACATCTTGTGCAATGTGTGCTTTTGTACAACTCTTTCTTTTGCTGTCAAGAGTGAGCCTTGCAAATGGCCCCCCCTCAGGTTGAACCATCATATATGTGATGTTTAACACCTGGGAAGAGAGTCGATTTATCCCAAACTAAACTGCAGCTCGCTCGCTTTTCATAACAACTACCATCAAACTGCACTTGAGCAAGGCAGTTGACTCTGAAAGACACTACGAGTGCTGCTCAGCAGTCAGCCGTGGAAGTTTATTTTTACCGCGGTCTGCTTACAGCTCGTCAGAGACAAGACATTGCTGAAAAAGCACCATACATTCATTCCCTGGAAAATGATCATCCAAAGAAACATATAGACGTGAAATTCATCAGTAAAAAACTTACTAATGTAATTGTTAATGCAAACTTTTACATCACAATGTTTTTTGGGCCAAACTTTTGCATAAAGTTTTGAAACCTGGTTCATCTGAGCCCATCTCATTCCATTTGTTGACGAACTCCTTCTGTTCCGCAGCAGGCCTCTGTGGGACAGGACAAAACAAAAAACATCCCCGTATAGCTCTTAAGTGACTTAGTGCCAACATAGTCCAAAAATCAGCAATGACATTAAAACATGTTTCTGTCAAGTCAGATGAATATATCTCATCATTAAACCCAATAAATGGACGAGTAGACGGATTTTCAAAGGCAAGCTTTGTGTCTATTTCTGCTCAGAACTCTTCAGATCTCCCATTCTCTGTCCTGAATTTCTGAACAGGGCTTGATGCTAAGAGGTCTTTGGCTGGGGATGGACAGAGCCCCCACTCAGCTCAGTCAGTCCAGACGGGCATGAACAACATGCAGGAAAAGGGGCTTTTAAGATTTACTGTTTTCTGGCATTGTCATGTTATGTCATCATCAACCGTTTATCCCAAGTGGGTTGCGTATCTGCTGGAGCTTATCCCAGCACTCACTGGGCGGATGGCAGAGAAACACCCTGGACAGGTCGCTGGTCCATCCCAGGGCAGGTATGGGGGATTTAGACCAGATGTTCCTCCCAACCTCCTGGAGGTTAGGAGGAGTGGCTTCAAACCCACAGGCCCTGTCTTCGTTTGTATAGGGATGAAATTTGGATTTTGCCGTACCACCATACACAATATCTTCACGCTGGCCTGGGAGGGCCTCAGGATTTCTGCCTTTATTTGATTGGATAATCGAGAGACAGGAAAGGCAGGGGAGAGAAGAGATGACATGAAGCAAAGGGCCTGGGTCGGATTTGAACCCGGCCCGCTGTAGTGAGGACTCAGCCTTATGTGGTACACACTCGACCTGGTGAGCACTGGAAATGGGTTTTTAATGAGCAAATAATGATTCCTGAAAGTTTGAAGCCAGACTATCAGTTACACTTGACAGCAATCACTTAAGGTACCTTGCGAGCCAGCGGGACTCCCAGCTCCGAACTCATGCTGTTCAGGCTTTTGAGGATTCTCTTCTCCCAGTTGTCCTGTAACAGAAAACACATGTACACACCATTATCTTATAGACCTAGGCTGGAAACGGTCAAACGTACATCTGCAATCAGGCCAACGGAAAAGACAAGTCACGGCGACAGAAGGAGAACGAGATAGCCTGATGGAAATAGGATGAGACAGACTGACCTGTGCCTTGCGCATGTAGGCCAGCGGTTCTTTCAGATGTGCCAGAGGAGCCGCGGGATGGCTTGGGGGGGGCTGGCTGGCTCAGGCAAACATAAGAGAAGAAGAGAGGGGGTTGTATTACCTTATTCAATGCATTGTTGTCCTGTTTTCACCACGGATACTGAAAGCCTACAGAACCGCAGTCTGACAGCGGGTCGACCTGCAACAAGTTCACTAAGATATACACATGCAAAATGTTGATGGCCTGCTATGCAGAATTGGATTTTTCATTTTCTGTCAGAGGAGGAAAAGAAGCAGCTGCAAGTATCTTTCAGGCAGAACTCAGCCAAGTCAAAAGCCACCCTAGGCTTCATCTACCACACGCCTCACGTCTTCCTCCACTCCTTCTGTTTAAGACATATTGAATGACTCATGGTCCCCTTGTGTAATACAACATTCAACCCCGTGTAAACAGATTTAAGGGGACAGGCTTTGACTCGGGTCCAAGAGAACCAGGATTTAGGCAATTTTGCATGTTCTCCTTAAAAAGGAAGGCAGCAGATGTCCTGAACGAGTTCTGAATTGGTCAGGGAATATAATGGGGGGTTGCAAGTCCCCATTAAGCTGCAGTTGAGGAATAGCCGGTCTTCAAAAGTTACAACCATTAGTGCAGACTTGCCATATACTGCAGTGACTAGAATCAACTTGTGGTGTTTGCAGTGCAAAGCTGCAGCAACTTTGACATTCTGAGAACCGTGAGGAGGCAACGTAAACTTATGGAGCTACCCAAGTTTAATTTTGAGTGTAAATGTCAAATATTGTTCCCCAAATGAAAAAATTGCATATTAAGAAAATGCTAAGGAATAGGCAGCATAATGCGTATTACTGTATGTTACAGTTATGGACATAAGCTACAAACGGTGGTGTACTATAAATGATTAGCGTGATTACAGCCCTATAAGGGTTAACTTAAAATCAATCATGATACCCTCAGTCTGTGTGTCTGTAAGCCTCTTAACAGAAATATTAATACTCACACGTGTATTTCTCTGTATACAGCATTCTGTAGCTTTCTTTCCCAGCCTGTAAAATAAAAAAGCATAACATTTTTTCAGTGATTGAGAGACAGAAAGGCAGACAGACCGAAAGACAGGAAAACCGATGTCCTTGGTGAATTTCTTCTACAGCATAGCCATATAACAATTAGTAATATCAATGAAATGAGTCTCTTTAGGAAAAAAAACAGAAATAGAACAAATGAAGCAAATGTACAACATTTAGTCGCTGAGTGAACATTATCCATGTCAACAGTGTACATTGCTAGCTTGCTCAAATACTTGAGCGTGTGCTATAAAGAGCTCAGATTGTAGAGGCCCAACAAATACAGTGGCTCACCTGATGTTTTGAGAAAATTGCGAACGTCCTCCTTGAGCGACTCCAGTTTAATTTCAGGCTGGTGCAGACACTCCTAAACAACATGCAGAACAAGTCATGGGTAGCCTCAGGTGCCTTTTGTTTTAAACTGGTCTTACAAAGGCAGCTATCTGAGTGACAGCTGAATCCGGATGACATTTTTGGTTGCACACACTTATTAAAACGACAGTACAAATGTTCTTGTATGATGGTGATTTAGTGTCATGTGTTCATGCTTTAATACAAATATTTTACATTTCTCCAGGCTGTTTCCCTAAAGATATCCCCATTTTATTCAGAATTTATTTATAAATTACCATAAAATGCGACAGCATAGCTCAGGAGGTAGGGCGGTTGTCTGGTAATAGGAAGATTGAAGGTTCGATTCCCAGCCCCGCAGAAAGCTTGTCAAAGTGTCCCACGGCTAAACACTGAACCCTTTACTGCTCAAGCCTTGTGGTGGAATGGTGACCTGTCCAGGGTGTTTCCCTAACTTTTGGATAAAGACCACTGCCATAGGCTCCAGCATGACTCTCCAGCAAGACTTCAGATAAGCAGTTGTCGATGGATGGACCCAAACCACATGTTCGGGAGTTTAAAGAACGTGTTGTCTAGCCCAGTCCTCAGAACCGCCTCACCTGTGCTGCTGGTTTTCTGTCCCTAGAGGTAGCTAATCATCTTCACCTATTGTGTCAGGTATGGCAGCCATCTAACCACAGCAGGTGGGTGTAGTTAGCCTGTTGGTGCAACAGAAAACCAGCAGTACATGGGGCTGGAAACGACGTGTTTAAATATTCTCCCCCTCATGTTCCTTTGGCCAACATCATATTTCCTGAATGGTTTTAAATCTCGTTAGTATAACAACGTATTTCCCCGCTGACTGTTTTGTCTTTCAACATCCAGCAAAATAACAACGTGACTTTGTCAAACACTTCGTTTAAGTCTGCTTGGTGAGCCTGTCGTTAGAAGTTGACTTTCACCGTCCTGACAACGAGGTTAAACCAAGGGTCACCTGGAACGTAGATAAAAACGAGTTAATATGAACCCCTAACAACCCGGGTCACTCCGGGAGACGATCGGGACGTGCGGGTTGACGTGGAGGCTCACGCCATCTGCAGTAAAACGGGTCTGAACGTGTGGAAAAACACCAGCGGTGTGGGGCCAAGTCGACTCACCTTGGCCTGTCTCTCCATCTGGGAGTGGAGGCTGCTTCCCCTCAGCCGCTGGACGACCTGGGAGATGGTCAGGGACAGCTCAGTGCCCTCCTCCATCTTTCACAAGAGCGTCGTCGTCCTCCTCCTTCCCTCAGCGCCGCAGTGGAGGCTCATCTCTCGCATCCGCCGAGCATCCGGTACAGCAGCAGCAGCGGTCCCTGTGTGCCGGTTACTTGGCAACGGACGGCGGCATGTTCCGGGGAAACGCGAGCATGCCGCAAAGGTTCCTACCTCGAGTCTGCCGTGAGGCCGCGTTCTTTACTGCCCGGACGCGTTAATTAGGAAACAAAACACGGATTTTAATTATAATAACAGAATAATTCTGTCAACCAGACGTTCAACATCACCGTACTGTCTGTCTGTCTGTCTGTCTATGTCTGTCTGTCTGTCTGTCTGTCTATCCAGATGATTGATAGATAGATAGATAGATAGATAGATAGATAGATAGATAGATAGATAGATAGATAGATAGATAGATAGATAGATAGATAGATAGATAGATAGATAGATAGATAGATAGATAGATAGATAGATAGATAGATTCCAGTCATACTGGACATGGTCAATATACCGGTATGCTCCGTCACGTCCATCTAGGCCTATAGGAGACCTGCTCACATCTATTTCAGCATCGCTGGTACCTGCTCTGCCCCACTGTGTTTCATCACCTCCTATCTTCATCTGCAGGTAGTCAGTCCTTGTGGGTACATCTGAAAATTGTAGTGTTGTCCCTCTGATCCTCTCTACTGAACTCAGACGACGCTCCCTAAACTCCCGGAGACCAGCCGGACTCCCCATAGAAACCTAGAATAAAGTGTGATTCTCAAAACATTCTGAAAATCCAAACACGTGGCCACCTCCATTCTATCATGCAGCGTTCGGGAACTGTAGATTTAGACTCTATCAGGCGGGATTCACTGCAGGTCTGCTGCACATGTTCTCATGTCACAGCCTCAGACCACAGCCTGACGGAGCCGCCATGAGCCGTTCAGCAACCTCTGTGCACCTCCAGTCACCTGCACAGGGCAGATTGTACATGCATGGACTGGAAAAGGAGGAGCTCGTATCCAGGAGCCCTTCCCCATCCATGTGGACGGGGATGGGTTGGTACATGTGCAGCCCTGTTGCCAACACATAGCAACCGTGTCCATCAGAGGGACCGCAGCAGACCGGGAGCTGACACACACGCAGGGAGCTCTCTCCCCCCAGTTCCACCTTAAAACCACGTTGTCCCAGCTAGACGGGCCAAGAGGACGAGCCGGGCAAGATGAACGTGTCGAATGCCGCTCCGCGATTACTGTGTGTGGACGAAAACTGATCCTGCTTAACACTCTCAACGACACATTTCTGTCCCCTGTCCACTTTCCTTAAGGGCATCTTGAGTTCTGCACACGAGATTTGGCGGCACCCTGGAGAAGGAGACATGGAGACGTTCACCCTGCAATCCATGCTGGTGAACTCGACGGATCTCGACATGATTTTGTGCAGTTTCGGGATCAAGAACGTCTCCGAGTGCGGACCCACACAACACCCCGCAGCCGAGCCGAAAGGTAGGGGCGCCTGGTTCATGCGTACATCTCCTCTGCACACCCGTGTTGGTCTGATCTGAGCGGTAGGCTGTGATTTATCCATTCTATGTAAAAGTCGATGGATTTGTCCTGCAAGTATTGGCGCATTACACCCCAAAAAACTGTTTATACACAAAAAGCGCTTCGTACACCGAGTCGGTGCCAATGCGCAAATACGCACACTCCTCTCTGGCCTCCATCACACGTTACTACGTTACTCCACAATATAGACCCTCCACCTGCGCTGCCCGGTCGTCCTGTAGACTCTCCGGGGCTCAAACGGTCTCTGCAAACCTGTTCCTGCTGGCAAACTTGTGCCTGTGTACGTCAGTGTGTGTGCGTAAAGTGGCGGTGCTCTTCTGGAGGCTGCGCTCGCCGGGCGCGGCTGGCTGGGTGAGTGGTGACCTGCTCCTGACGCGCCGTCTTAAGCAGAATGGCCCCAGTGAGACACACTCTACCAAGGAGCCAGGCACACAAGCTAAGCTGTGGATGGGCACAGAAGTTCCACAGTTCTCAACGCCTTGACACGGTCTATTGACTGGAGTCACATTGAAGTTTATCATCAGCACGACGTCCGTCTCAAATGCCTCTCCTGTCTGACATGTGCGTCCACCTCTCTCACCCCGTCCTCCTCCCCAGACATCGACCAGTCAGTGCGCATCTTCCTCTACAGCCTCATCTTCCTCCTCAGCCTACTGGGCAACAGCCTCATCATCGTCGTCCTGGTGAGGAACCGCCGCATGAGGACCGTCACCAACCTGTTCCTGCTCTCTCTGGCCATCAGTGACCTGATGGTGTCCCTGGTGTGCATCCCCTTCACCCTCATCCCAAACCTCATGAGGGACTTCATCTTCGGCACCTGCATGTGCAAGCTGGTCATGTACTTCATGGGTGAGTGGCGGGGTTGGGGGGCCGCACTGCTTTAGCTCAGGGTGGCTCTGAGCTTCTTCCTTCTGGACGACCCTCCATCCCAATCCTGTTATTTTATGGTCAAGGAGGTTTTCATCTGAGGGCAGCATGGCTCAGGAGGTAGGGGGGGGTGTCTGGTGATCACAGGTTTAGTGGTTTGATCCCCGGTTCCTCAGGAAAGCATGTCGAGGTGTCCCTGAGCAGGACACTGAACCCCTAACTGTTCCCTGAGGACTACATGGTGGCAGCTCACTGCTCCTGTACAATAGGATGGGTTAAAATGTAGAGAATTCCAAATTTCCCCTTGTGGGACTGATAATGGAATCCCCCAAAATCCCCCCAAAAGGTGGCGGTGTTCAGTTTGAAGGGAGGCATGCTGGGAGGCCACTGAAACCGAGTCTGTAGTTCTTCTCAGTGGATGTCGGCTTGCCTCCAGACCAGATTTACCATCAGCCTAATGGGAAGAGCCGGATTCAGTACAAGCCGCCGAGGCTCCATGATGGATGTGGGAATGACATGTCAAACTGAACTCTTCCCTGGAGGCCAGAAAGGGAAAAATCTCAAGTTTTCGACCTTTAAACAGCATCTCAAACTCATACTTTTAATATTTACGTGGGTCGTAAAAGACCAAAGGCTAACCCCGGAGATGAAGCCTCTCAAGGGCCTGTGAGGAAGTTCAGCAACACACTCATCCATCACATTTTATCCAGTCATGGGATCTTTAAGCACCTCATCCTCACTTTGACTCATTTTCCTCCGTCTCCACTCCTCGTCTGCCGTGTCGGCCGTGTGTCCTGTCTGCCAGGGATAACCTGCTTATCTGGCTTTGCTCCCGGACGGTGCGCCTTGAAATGCGGATGTATTTATGGGCCATCTTGTTAATATAACCGAGTCCGTTAGTGCAGAGCCTGTGTAATGGATGGAGTTGATCCTGACACCCCCCCCCCCCCG
>OMLC01037182.1:0-10242 GCA_900302585.1 Regalecus glesne
ACCCTTATCAGTCCTACAAGGGGAAATTTAGAATGCTCTGCAGTTAACCCATCCTATTGTATAGGAGCAGTAAGCTGCCACCATATGGTGCTCAGGGAGCAGTTAGGGGTTCAGTGTCTTGCTCAAGGACACCTCAACATGCTTTTTGCAGGACTGGGGATTGAACATGTAACCTTCTAAACACCAGATGATCTCTCTGCCCAATGAGCTATGCCACCCAATAAAATCCTCTGTTGGTGTGGCGGGATCCCATTTCCACTATTGGAAGTGTTGCTTAGGTGAAAAAATTAGGGTATGTTCTCTGAACAGTGTGTTTTAGTAAATATTGGAGTTCTTTGCCTGCAAACCGACATTATGATGAAATTCTTAGTGGCTAGAAAAGACTTGGGAACATCCATAAGTGCTTTTCATTTGCTATCCCTAGTGCAAATGGACTGAAATAAGCTTAGAAATTGATCAATTTTCTCTTTAAGAGAAGAAGTGGATGAGAAAAGATACAGGCAAAAAAATGAATATAGGCAGAGAATGAATGAAGTAGCATGAAGAGAAGGAAAGTTAATGGGTTACTGTGAGAGGCAGTGCTCATTGGGGAAATGCAGGAAAACACCCTGGACAGGTCAAAATTCCATCTCAGGACAGATGTGGAGGATTAAGGTCAGATGCCCATCCTGACTTTGGCAAGTTCATTTCAGGTTCATTTCACTAGTCTCTCCTTTTGTCATTCTTTTACTTTGCATCTTACTTCAGGTGTTAGATTTTGTTTCAAAGTCATTATACAACACAAAAATGGACAACAATCCACTCCACTCATGTCCTTTGCATTTTAGCAGTGCACCACTGGTCTAGTTTCTTTCACATTGCCCAAGCATATATCTTTGTTAGAGCCCAACCCTACATGATGTAATGTCTGCAATAGAGTATGGGCTCAGAGAAGACCGTTTGCCTCCTTTTAGCTTTCCAAGTAACTAGCTTAAAAGGACAACAGGTTTGGCAGGAAGATAGAGTACAGAATTTATCATCATAAGTGATGAGGGCAACACAGGAGCAGCATAGCTCAGGGTGTTCGTCTAGTAAGCTGAGATTTGTTGATGGATCCCCAGCCGATGCAGAAACCATGTTTAGGCGTCCTTCCTTTTGAGCAAGACACTGAACCCCTAACTGCTCCTTGGGCACTGCTGCTGTGCTCACTGCCCCTATACAATAGGATAGGCTAAATCCAGAGAACAAACTCCACCAGCCTTGGTCATGTGGCTAATAAAACATCCAACCATCCATTCATCCATCGTCAACTGATAATCCAGTGTCAGGTCACGGAGGTAGAAGATTTCAGCCAGGAACTCCAAGTTTTCCTTTCCTTTGCAACATCAACTAGCTCTGATTGGGGGATCTCAAGGTGTTCCCAGGCCAGTGTGGAGATATAATCCCTCCACCTGGTCCTCGGTCTACCCTGTGGCCTCCTCCCAGCTGGACATGCATGGAAAACCTCATTTACAAGGCAACAAGGTGGCATCCTTATTAGATGCCTGAAGCACCTTTACAGCCTCCTTTCTACTTGAAGGAGCAGCAGATCTACTCCGAGACCCTCACAGATGACTGAACTTCTCAGCCTGTCTCTAAGGGAGACACCAGACACCCTCCTGACAAAACCCATTTCAGCCACTTGTATCTAGATCTTGTTCTTTCGGTCATGAGCCAATATTCATGGCCATACGTGAGAGTAGGAATAAACATTGACCAGTAGATCGAGAGCTTTGCCTTCTGCCTCAGCTCTCTTTTGGTAAAGTCAGCACAATACTGGTCCAGCAGTTTCAATTCTCCAATTCAACTCACGCTCCATCTTCCCCTCACTTGAGAACAAAACTCCAAGATACTCAAACTCCTTGGGGTAAACTATCTATGAGTTCATACGGGAAAAGTTACCATGAACAGCCCCTGATGGTCCATCTTGATCAGTTGCTGCAATGTTAATCTTTTTGAAAGCAATTTAAACACCCTGCTATGAACCCACAGTATATTGAAAAATTCAAGCATTGCCTTTAGGTTATAGAGGGGGATGTTCAGAGCTTTGGTAATTGGGGGTAGAATAGGTGAATAAATGAAACTACATCCTGTCTCCAACAGGACTTCAAAATAAATGGGAGGGAAACTCGAGCTCTTGATGATAAAACTTTGCTCCATGAAACCTGAAAATAAAGTCCCCAATAATTGACCCCGTTTTTATAGACAAGAAAGTGTCTGACAACAAGAATAGCTTCTTGTCAGTTAGGAATAAAGATACCAATACTAAATCAAGATATTCAGAGGCCTTGGTATCTCAAAAATTCACCTCCCACACAGCCAGCTAAAGCTAAAATGGATACCTTCATTGACAAGTTACCAGAAAGTCCACTAGCTGCCCCATGTGCCCCATGTGCAACTTTCTTGCCTAGGACATCGGAGCAATTCACATGTCCACGAAGAACATTGGCCATAACACAACAGAAATTGAGGGTATTGAAGAAAAAATTAAAACATTAAGCTCCTATATGAGAGAGGCTGAATGAAATAAAGCAGCACTAGTGCTGCCGACCCATCCAAAGAACAAATCAAAGCTATCCGAGAAGAAATAAAAAAGCTACAAGATCAATGATGATTTGGATAATAGAGGATGATGGTACAATGTTTAAGTCCTGGGAATTCTGGTGTTGAAAGAAGGGAATGACATAATTCCGTTTCCACAGTCTGTGATTACCATCATATTAAAGCACCAAGTTCCATCATTGGAGATACAGCAACCTCATCACATTCCCAATGGCCAACTAAGGTGAAACCAAACAGTAGGGACCCAGCAGATGCCTATCATGGTCAATATGATCTACTACCAAGTGAAGGAAAGCAACTTTATTTGGTCATTGTATTCTTACAATGAAATCGGTCCTCTGTGTAGCCAGGTACCCCTAGTGGTGGTATTGCAAACAGCTACCTAGATCTAGCCTTCAAAGGCCAATAATCTCAGGAGTTTTAGCTCTCTCCAGAGACGAGGGCATCAAGTGGCAACAGTGAAAGGACACGCAAGATCCAGGATTTTGGTAAGTATTATAATTATTATTCCTAATTTTAGTTTATATATATTCCCTTACAGGCAATCACTTCTATTCATATTAAACGAAACATAAATAATTGGTGGGCCTACCTTTAACAAAGGAAACTTAAGCACCAGTAACTTTATAATGAGTAATACATATATTCAACATGCAACTTGCCACAATGGCAGCAATATCCGTGACGGGTTGGTTCAGTCCAGTGCAACTGGAATTATATTCCAATGATGTGTGGCACACATTTGTGGGGCAAAGGTTCGCCATTTACCTACCACAATTGGAGTGACTAATCACGAATTCCTCTTTTCTCTGTCAGTTCGTTGGGTGGCTCGCCACTTCAGCTCCCAAAATCCACCCCTCTCGGCGGGAAGCAAGCCAGGGCTGAAGAATCCTCTTCTTTCCCGATCTAACCGATCACAGAAAGACCTGGCCAAGTCTCGTCTTTTATGTTGATCACCAAAGAAAACGAACAAGCCGAATGGAGGCCCCGATGGCTAGGTAGGCAAGCCGTTTACCCGCAAAGTACTTAAATACTTAATGAATGTTTTCCGTTACCATGTCTCCCCGTTCAGCCTGCCAAAGATCTTTAGAACTGGACTAATTCGGATTTCCACAGGCACATCCTGTGTGCGGCAGACTAAATAGTCCCCCTCCACTCGCACCTGCAACCGGTTCCCAGCGGGTCACCAATTAGATGACGAGGTAGAACTATGCACTGAACCCCAGCTCTCTTCCAAGTTGTCTGCGGTGCATACCACAATGCTAAGATCACACATAACGGCTCTAATAACTAGGGGCTACATCTGCACTTAACCCAACTTAATGTACGTACCTATAGGAGCAGGAGGCAGTTGCAGTACCCATGGAGCAGTTAATATCGATATATTTTCTGAAAAAGTCAGGGATCAAACCAGTGACATTCCAATCAATAAATATCCTGCTCGACCACCTGAGCCATTATACCCTCTACAGAGAGAGAAGATACTCAGAACACCAAGGGAGAAGGGACAGGTTACTTGGCAAGGAGCCAAGATTGTATTTTTCCTGGACCGCTCTAAACGAATCATGGACTAGAGTTTCCTTCAAACAGATCAAGACTGATTTGACGGGGTGGAAATGTAAACTCCACAATCTGACCACTCAGGAGATTAAACACAACGCAGCACGTTGTGTTCAACTCACCCACCATAGGAAATCTCAGAATTTATCAGGGATAAGATTACTAAGGAGGACTGATTTGACTACATAACCTGTGTGGTAAATTATCTATGGGTAAGTCCCTTTATCTACCTTAAATATTAGAAATATGTACTGATATATATCAATTACGCCTATAATATAGCTTATTTTATTTACTGATCTCAGCAGAAAGTCAGATTTTCCCCTATGTAAATTCTGTCACTATAATAGCCGCCATCAATTCAAGAGGTCAACTAGGAAAACTTTTTTCATTTTATTTTTTATTCTATCCTCTTTTTTCCTACCCGAGTTCCCTGAGTTACCTATGGCTAGGTCTGTTGCTTTGATACCCCTCTAGAGCATCGACATGAAGGAGGAAGTCATAGCGTTGGTCTCTTCCAACTCACGTCACAACCAGCCCTCGCTATTTATCACATCACGGTCTCGCAGGGAAAGCTCAGTTTCTTTGCCATTGGAGGAGAACAAAGCGAGATTCTTTTATGCTCACTTAACCGCAAGCGCCCAGACAACCAAAAGGGGGACACTAGCGAACCTAGAATCCTTTATCCAACCTAACCCCTATACCCATGTGAGAGTTAGCCAATTAGGCCCCACTAACTATGGACCTACAGGCCGTGGTTGGAAACGGTGTGGCCATGATTTGAACAAGCAACTGTATGACGCAGTGATGTGCTGAATAGAACCTTAATCCACAACACCACTGGAGGCCCAGCTATGACCACTTTTAATTTTTTATCAACACCCTCCACCACCACCACCTAATATGATAAAGAGATGATAGAGGGTACAACAAATGTAATAGGTTAAGTTGATGAAATGTTGAGTTCAGGTGATTATTTCAGGTTTCTCAGTTCCAATGAGTTCTTGGTTATTCTGTTATATACAAGGTCAAGTGCAAGGTAAAGTTCGAGTTATCTAATTAATTGTTTGATGCTGTCTAAGACCCTGACTGGGTTGAATAGATCTACCTATTTGAAACACTCAAAAGATTTTAAACTTCATTACATGGATTAAACCTTAAATGACACCCCTAGGCTTTTGTATTTACGAATGGTCTAGCACAAGGTATACGGAGTCAAAAGAAACAATTCAGGACTTTGTGGACTGGTGCCAGCGGAACTGCCTCCAGATCAATACTGGACAAACCAAAGAAAAAGTGGTGGATTTTTGACACCAGTGAATATCCAGAGAAAGGACTTTGAGATGGTGAGATATTACCAGTACCTGAGTGTTTATCAATAAAGGGGACTTGACTGACAACTCAAAAACAGTTCTAAGAAGCACCAGAGGAGACTATATCTGCTATGAAGACTGAGGTCTGTTGGAGTGCATGGGACACTCCATTTTATGACAGTGTGTTGGCACCAGGCATCTTTTAGGGATCGGTCTGCTGGGGCAGCAACATCTTGGCTGCAGATAGGATGAGACTCAATGAATTAATCAAGAAAGCTAGCTCCATCCAGAGATGCCCCCTGAACACTGCAGAGGTGGTGGGAGGAATAATGGACCCCACCCCATGAAGGACTCCCTCGATGCACTGGAGAGCTCCTTCACTGACAGGTTACTCCATTCAAAGTGTTTGAATGAGCGTTATCACAGGTCTTTCCTTCCCGCAGCTGTCAGACTCCATAACCGCCACTCCTCTCCAAGTAGACCACATACACACCAAGACTAAGAAAAGGGCTTGATGCCATTCGGTATTTAAGTATTCCATTTCAGTGAGCAATAAGATGGGCAGAACAAACGCAATATAATCACAATATCAATTCACTTAACGCTGTATGCAACTTGAAATGCCGAGGTTGTTTTTTTTCCCCTGCCTCTAATCTACTTTCCACTTTGCTGCTAGAACACTGATATCCCCCCCTGTAGGACTAATAAAGGAATATGTCATCTTATCTTATGGTCTTATATCTCATCTATTCCAGCTGCATAGATACAATTGACAAGGGTGTACTGTGAGCCTGGGTTTGTTTATGCTTGCCATAGAGCCCTTAGCATGGAGGCTGAGGTATAATATAGATTTTCATGGGATCTCAGTGGGCAGCTGTCACCATAACCTATATCACATCTGGATGATATGCTACTACTGCTTACACAACAAGAAAAAAATCTATACCCATCCTATTAACTCTATTGAGGAATGCACACTACCATCTGGATATCCTCTTAACTGGAATAAATCTGGGGCTATTGACTATCCACCCTGTTTCATTATTGGAAATCTTATTGGTCTCCAAAAAGTATCAAACACCAGGGCATTCAAATAAGTTTTGCTTTCAAAGATACAGGCCGAGAAAATATCAGTGCACTATTTTGGAAAATGACGCATGATTTTTGTGGGTGGACCAAAACCCATCTTTCACTTTGAGGAAAAGTGTACTCCATTGAAATTATGATTCATCATACACTATCCCACCTTCCTCTAAATATTCCTGACTGCTACTTCAGAGATTTTTACACTCTTATTTTAGATTTTCTTTGGAGCAACTCACAGTATCATGTAGGGAAATAAAACTATAAGTTCGTACAAACAAGGGAGATTTCCTCCCCCCAATTTTAATTAGTATAATAGTGATATTAATATGAAGTATATGAGAACATGGTTAGCAAGTAGTGAGGCAAGAGACAAACAAAACTGGTTGGAGAAAGAGATTGAAGTTAGGAAAATCCTATTACCACTGACACTAAATCAATGGGGTAAAAACTGGATAGAGCAGTTTGTAAGACTTTTTCAACACCCCTGTGTGCCTTTAAAGTAAATGGACATCTTTCAATAAAGCTCTTTTCTAGTCTATTGACCACCAAAACACTTCGCAACCTATGTCTCACATTTACTGGGCATGGAGGATTAAGGCTGGATCCCCTTTCCTGACACCCCAACAGTGGGATCAAACCCACAACACTTGACTTGCAGGCACACACTACTGCTGAGCCACCGTGGCCCCAAAATTGAATTCCTATTTACGGAATAATAAATGAATCGTAATTGGAGACAAAATAATTAATTGGACACTATGGCAAAAACCTTGGATTGCCCACATTATGAATGTATTTGATAGATATGCAGAGCATTTCAACAGGTGACAGGCATAGGTACTAGTCCATAAATTATGGGATGGCATCCAGCACTTTACCTGTACCCCCATCCACAGGGTTAGTGGTTGTATCAGGAAGGACCTTTTATTTTTATTTTTATTTTATTTTTATTTTGCCAAATCAGTATACAGCTTGACCAAACCATACCAGATCAGTTGAGGCCAACATACATGGTACCAATGGAAACTGTAAAACCTGCTGTGGTGACCCCTGAAAAACAGAGAACAGGCTGACAGATAAAGCCACTGAGCATTTCATAAGCTTGAATCAAATGTTAGATAAATACAAATTACCATGTAATCGACTTCAGAGAAATATCTAAATGTGAAGTGTCTTGTCTAAGTGGTTCTTAGCACTCCCAAGGACAGCCTAATTGAAGAACTGCTTATTAGACCATTATCCTGTCAGAGTATTGCTCGTAAAAGCTATCATTTGCTACAGGAACAATTACCAGAGCCCTTGCTCAAGGTCAGGAAATGTCTTACAGGAGAGCTAGCTGTGGACATAATCCCTATTAATTTGAAATCATGTTTGAATAACATTAAAACAATGTCCAAAAAAGGTCAATTTTAAAGAAGAGAAAGAGAGGTCCATAGGTGTATTAAACTGAAAATGATAAATAGATGACAACGAATACCATAACAACTCTATAAGTGTAGTAGATTCTTGCTAGAGATGTGAAGTAAATGGTGCCTCTATAAAGCATTTATTTGTGTTGGGCATGTCCAATACTGAGGGACCGTTGGAGTATTATCCAAGAGATCATGTTTGAAGTGCTAAAAAAGTTCCAGATCTCTAAAAGACTTATGTATCCTGGGCTAAACCACTAAGCTTCGAGACCCTGACTTCTTCGAAAAGCGATGAAATATTTTGGCTCTCACAATTTCCAAATAGATGCTACTAAGACAATGGAAGAAGAAACACCCACCCTATTTCGAGGACTGGTCTACAACAATGGCACATTTAGCTACTTGAGTGACACACTCGCTAAATAAGTTTGATCAATCTATGTTTACGTGGGATCCTTTTTGCCAACCGGTTATTTGTAATTTAGTTGTCGTCTATGTAATCCATTGGCTCACTAGACTGCAGTGCTCATTCTTTGAGAAAAGTCAGTGTAGCGGTCTGTTTGTTCCTTTTTACTATTTTATGCAAGAGTTTAGTTTTGATGATTTGCCAATTAAGTGAATGGTTCCCTGTTATTTCTTTGAGCTTTGAATAGAGTATTTTATGTGAAAATGAGTAGGAGAATCTGATGTAACATACGCTAATGTTCACATAAAGTAAGCATTGTTAATCTAGACCACAAATGTCCTTAAGAAAACAGAAAATATGTTTTCAATAAAATTGGAAATAAATATCTTCTTTTGGCCTGATGCCAGCTGTATTCTCTTTTTTACATTCATACTTCTCTGATGCCAACTGCAGATGAAGCAACAGTGCTGATACTTTCTCACCATGATACCATTCACACACAATCAACTAGATAGAAAAATATTGTGTGTCATATTAAACATTTTTTTTCGCTGAGATTCGAGTAAACCGACTCTAACAACCATGCGTTTTCTTTATTTGATGGTGGGAGGAAACCGGGGGACCCTGAGGAAACCCAGGCAGACACAAAAAAATCCTGGGTTTAGATCTGAACCAGGACCTTCTTGCTGCACCACTGTACCATTCTACAGTGGATATAACTTTTATAAACATCTATCCATCCATCCATCGTCAACAGCTTATCCGAAACCAGGTTCTGAAACTGCGGCCCATCTCAGTGCACATTGGGTGACACATTGGGAAACACCCTGGACAGGTCACCATACCACCATAGGGCTGACAAGTTAGAGGAACAGTGTGTTGCTCAAGGACATGTTGACATGCTTCTCTGCAGTTACTGACATAGAACCGGCAACCATCCAATCACCACTGAGCTATGCCACCCCCTACATCTATAAACATTTAATAAATACATGTTACATCCAGATGAACTGATTCAACTTTTTATGGTTTCCTTACCTGGATTACTGAGCATGCATAAAATCATTATAGTTTATTTCACCATGAAAAAGTATCCCGACGCAGCTTTATAAAACACCTGACATGACTGAAACTGCATATACACACATTGATCTGCTAAAAGGTATAGAAGTGGACACAGCCCTGAATATTTGGCAAAAATATTGACTAGTTTAGCAGCGCACCACACCAGAGTCCACACAGGGGTCACAGCTGGAAAAATGATTCAGACAAGAAGAGTTTATAAAGTTGGTACCAAATAACATGCATAGATGTGACAGCCACCAGAAAATGGCTCTCGGGGATGAACTTTGGATGCGGTGTTCATTTTTGTTGTCTGGATATAGTGTTGCTTTTTTGTAGCCAGGTGTGCCTCACTAGTGTCTTTCCTTGTTTCAAAGGCAAAAATGACTGTTTGTTAACTTTCCTGATAAAAGAAGCTGAAAGAAAAACTACCAAAAGAGGAAATAATGCAGGAGTGCTGGACAAATGGTGAAAAAAAATTAAAAAAGCAAAGAATGAGAGAGATGAAGAAGAAGAGAGAGAGAGATGGAGGAGAAGGAAGGACCACGTCCATAAGATGTCATATGGGATTTAGAGGTAAATGAAGAAGGGGCAGAAAAGGTGTTTCTGTGTATCTGGGTTTAAATATTAGGGTGTTTGCACTATACTGAGCCTGACACCAAGAGCTAAGTGTAAAATATACATATTCATACACAAATTCATTTGCACGCATACATAGATGACACACAAATACACGAATATTCCCGCAAACTCATAGTTGACTGAGTTATTTGTAATACATTGGAAGTAGATATGTTTATTCTGATGTGGCATTAATATTCAACAT
>OMLC01037185.1:0-10429 GCA_900302585.1 Regalecus glesne
ATGCATATATATATAATAGTATATATATAAAGGTAGGCACCTTGATGGCAGATGTCCTCTTCAAAGTGTATGTGATTTTTTTTAATGCTTTGGTTATTTTAATAATGAAAACTCTTTAGAACTTCGACTTTATAAATCCTTTCATTTCCATGTATCTTTTGCTAATTAGTTGCAACTGCCAAGGTCTTATTTAGATTGTTCAATAAGGCAGTTGTTGAGTGTTTAATTATGGGAATCACCTCAGCGTGATCAACTACAGAAGCTCCAATTACGCCACATCTGTCAGTGACAAGCAGATCAAACTGTGCTCGGGACCCCCCCAAGTTACCTTAGTTGACCAACCCCTCTCAAATCATTCTAGACAAGTTTCTTATCTCGTCTAAGCAAGTGGGGAAGCAATGGTAAAACACCTCAATGTTATAAATAACCAGAGGATTACATTAAGTAACCCAGAGTTATTTTTCTAAAATCATTCGATGTTTTACTATGGGAGATGCAGATCACATAATTTGCCCAAAGCCATAAGCGATGATGAGTTGGGTTGTGTTTACTACATGGAGCCGAGTCTGTTTGCCTCTAGCACTGCTTCCACCAAAGTTGGCCCTGAGACATCCGACCTGCAAAGCCGTGCAATTGTATAAGGCATAGTCCAGCTCAGCTCAGTTCAAATGTCCTGTATAGAAACCTCTCTCAACAGGGTCCATGAAATGCCGAAACCCGTCATGGAATGAGCCATTAAACCCTTAGAGTAGGGGTGCTGACACTTTTTTAGCATGCAAACTACTACACTTTGCGCCATTGTCAACGCATGCGCAGTGACAAGTCAGATGTCATCTGATGGGTTGACCTGTATGTCAATCAAGTGACGGGATGGATGATTGGCTGATGTCTATTTTTTTTATGCAATGCAATCTACCCACACTACTTTAGCGATCGACTCGTAGATCGCGATCGACGTAATGAGCACCCCTGCCAAGATGGCTGCAACCCTTAGGGCAATAAGCCTGTGATATAGCTTTCATAATCTAGTTGGACCGCCTTTAGCAGAACAATGGCTTGTCCTACTGAGGAATGGCCCATGACACAAGTGGCTGACCTTCTTTTCCAAGTTCTACTGTCCTATTCACATCAACAAAGCCCACACCAGGCATGAACTACAAGCATCTGGTCTTCCACTGAGGAAAATGGAGTTAGATGAAAATTCAAAAGTTCCACTGAGGGGCATTTGTAGGCTGAATCCACCACCTCATGCAGAAAGACCAGATTGGGCCATAGGCAGACCTTGTTGAGCCCTGAGGCAAACTGCAGGTTAAAGGGCCAGATGGGCAATGGCTGTAAGTCCCTCAACTGCTTTGCTGTAGTTAAAGCTAAGACCAATACTGTTTTCGGTTAAATCAATGTTATCCCTACTGCCACTACAGGCTTAAATGGATGATGAGGGAGTGTGTCCGATCCCACAGAAGAACCAGGTGCTGGGAAAGTGGGATCTTGCAGGGTACACCTTTCATGAAATCCATCCATCCATCGTCAACTGCTTATCCGAAATTGGGTCGCGGGGGAACTGGAGCCTATCTCCGTTCTCATTGGGCGAACGGCGGGGTACACCCTGTATAGGTCACCAGTCTATCACAGGGCAGAGCAGTTAGGGGAACAGTGTCTTGCTCAAGGACACCTCGACACGCTTCTCTGCAGGACTGGGGATTAAAACAACAACCGCCAGGCGACCTCCCTACCAACTGAGCCATGCCGCCCCTACCTTACATGAAATGACAAACTAAAAGTTTGGTCTCATGGACTCATCCCCAAAGCCCATATGACAAGCTGAGATGACTGTTAAGTACAATTTAATTGCAGAAAAGGCCTTCCCCATATCTATTAATTCCTGCAGAAAACACAGCAAGTCAACCATTGAACACTGATAAAGAACGATATGCCTCAAGTCATGCCGATCCTCAAAAAACTGCTCCAGTAAATAGAGCAGGTGGAGGAGACCCTTGCACTCGGAATGATGTAAATGACCTGTGCAAGCAGGCCTGCAGCATTCAAACTCCATCTCTCACAGGCTAAGCCCAGATAACTATGCAGTCAAGGTGAGGATAGTATATCCCCCTGTGTGCCTGGGACAGATCCCCTGCATACAGAGAGAGGCTACAGCTGGCCTGTTACAGCTATTTTGTTTCTGCTACCCAATGCTCGGATGATAATCAGGATTAGCGAAAAGTCCTGTTTTCTCATCCTGGCTAGGATGGGGGAGATTAGACTGAGAGGGGTGAATGCATAGATCATCAAGTTTGCCTAGTAAGGGTCAGAGCATACACACCAAGAGGTGTATTTACATCCAACAGGGAGGAAAACAGAAGACACTGAACATTTTCTTGCCAGGTGAAGAGATCTATGGTTGCCTGGCTGTATTTCTGCCAAATTTGCTCCACTAGCTGCGGGTGGAGAGCCCACTCTGTAAATGGGGTTCCCTCAGGACAGGAGAGCAAGGCCCCTGTTCAAAATGGCCAGCACACATGTTGCTCAAAGGGACAGGAGCCTGATGCTACTCCATATTGTTATCTTCTGAGCTGGTTTGTACTACTACAGTGTGAAAGTGCTCCCATGGTGGTAGATATACATTACCACAGTGAAGTTGTCTGTTTTCACTGAAAAGGGATGCGTCCGTTGCCATGGTTACTGTGGATGACACATCCCCTGGTAGCATGACTGATACAGGAGCCCCCATGTCCCTCCATGGGCGGAGAGCCATCGTGCATGCTGGTATTAGTTTCACCTAGTGGCTGAGGTAATGGCATGGGCACAGGCATAGTGTTGAAAGAAAGGATTCTCTTATCAGCCCCACAAAGGAGAAATTTGGAATTTTCTGCATTTTAACCCATCCTAGTGCATAGGAGCAGTGAGCTGCCAACATATGGTGCGCGGGGAGCAGTTAGGGGTTCAGTGTCTTGCTCAAGGACACCTTGAGATGCTTTCTGCAGGACCGAGGATCAAACTGCAACCTTCCAATTGCTAGACGACCGCTCTACCCACTGAACTATGCCATGACTGCATAGCAACCCATCATTGATTATCCTTCATCATTAAATGCCCCAGATATACAACAGACATTATTGAAGGCATGAAGCTGAGCAGACATAGGCATAATCTGAATGATGCTACCTTTCCGAGGTAGAAGAGACAGAGACACTGTGAGACAGACATTAATCTCCTCTTAGATAACATGATGCTCTAAGAGAGGGGGGTTATATTGAGACCCAAATATTCTTTACATTAAGCAGGTTCTGCTCGGCTCTTTGCCCAGTTTATATTGAACCCGAGATCCCCAAGTTGATTTATCACTGTAGCAGAATCCCTGACCGCCTGTTCCCATGAGTGGGAGCATATCAGATAATCATTGTAGTGTAATTAGACCATAGTTTCAATTTTAAACTCATGAAAATCAGGGGGACCACCTTCCAGAGGAAAGACAATAAGATAAAGCAAATTAATTTGTTACAGATCTGAAGTTTGTGAATTCTCAATCCAGGGAATCTTAAAGGAAAACGGATAGAAGATAGTAATTACATCACCTCTCAGATCAAGAAAATATGTGCAACTTGTTATTGTTGAGGATATTTATTGACTAATTAATTAGATAAATTGGCATCATATCCAAATGTAGAGTTGGAGGAAGTAGTGAAAGAAATTAAACATGAGGACTGAATAAATAGGGGAAATAAATGAAGGGATTGATGAGTTGAATAAGCATCATACTAACAAGTTTTTACTGACAGAATGAATGAATTAATTAATTAATTTGGAGTTTAATGAACTCAGGAATTAATCTGGAAACAATAGGGTGACTAAAGCCTATTGCAGTAGTAGAAGCTGGATAGCAGGCTTTTCTGAGGAACACTGGGCATACTGAAGCAGACTTGGTGTACCCAAGGTTGCTGTGGTGACGGCCAGAGAAGAACCATTTTGTTGCAGTGTTGAATGGCTAAAGATTACAGCAAGCTTTTCTGGTGGACATTATGCTGGTGCAGGCTTGGCAAACGACTGGTTGTTGTGGAAACAGCAGAAGAAGAACTGCTTGGAAAGAGTTGGGTCAGAGGCCTAACTTGGGGAGTGGGTCTATTTTTGAGAGGCTCAGCCTAGTCTAGACAATGCAGAGGTAATATACACCATGGGGGGTTGAAGTTCAGGTCTCCATGCATTCACTGAGAGATGACAGAGTCCAACCCGGTGTAAGACCTCCACTCTAACTACAAAAGTTATTTTTTAAAGTTAAGACAGAAGAAAAATAAACAAGAAAAACACAACCTTTATTCTTCTTCACTTCACTGCTGGTTTGTGCCTCCATCAAGTCTTTTCTTTCTGTCACAAGTTCCCATCCACACTTCAGTCTAATTGGGTAGTGGTATTCAAAGTGACATAGTCTTCTTTGAGGAAAATTTGAAATCTCCTCAATTGGCGAAAAGGGGAAGTGCTCAAAGTGCTGTGTGCTGAAAAGAGACCAAGCACCTCTTTTGAGTTTAGGCCACTGAAGCAGGGGAGGCTATATATGTTTGTCATAGTACATACAATGAAATTCAATCGCTGCATTCAACCCATCCTATTGTATGGGAGCAGCGAGCAGTTGCAGTGCCCAGGGACCATCTCCTGTTCTTTTTCCTATTGCCTTGATCAGGGGCACAAGCAGGAGTTTCAGATGAGAAAAGACAGGTTCTTCAAAGACAGACAGGTCCCTAGTGGAAACACAGCCTGAGACCACATTTGAAAATGTCTGAAAACAGGATGGACCTTGAAATGAGACTTGCGATTCACAGAAAGGATGAGATGAACGGGCAGCTGTCTGGTGCTGTTAGAGATGCTGTGGTATATGATAAAATAAAGGACATTTTATAAGAGTGAGGTGTAATAAGACAGAAGATAAATTCATGACTGCATAAATGCTGTCAAGAAATCGTATGGTTAGAAACTGTATGTTTTAACAGGGGAAACCACCAGCAGTGCTAGAAAAGTCATGCTCAGGATGTTATGGAAGATAGATTTGTGTGAAAGGGTCAAGTGATTGCACTGATAGCTTCAACAGAAAAATGTTACCTTTTGTATTGTGATATGGGCCAGAGATGAAAATGAGCTTGCATGTTAGATTTCCCTCACCTCAGCACCTGGCTCCTGAGCTGCTAGCCCACTTCCTTTCTAAGCCTGGACGGCTGGAAGCCAAGATGCAAGTCTTGCAGAATTATACACTCTTCCCCCTTTCATGGGCGTGACGGATGCTTATATATGAGAAGGAAACCAATAGGTCAAACAAGGTAGCCTTGGCTATTCCTCAACCCTGAATATGAAGTTGCCCAACATGAGAAAGAACCTGACCAAGGCTCTAGAGATATTAATGGGCTTATCGATAATTAAAAAAGCAAATATTGGTTTTAGCTAACAGTTTATTTACTTTATTTTACTATTCCAATATAATTTCAATGTGCCTGCCAAGGTTTAGAGGACACCATGTTGGTTAACCTCAGCTTTTGTGATAACATAGAAAAGAGTGGTAATAAGCCTTGAAAATATAGACTTTTTAAATCTTTTATTATGTTTTATTTGGTTTGAGAACTGAGAGGATAAAATGCAATTAGATGATTTGCATTTTTATCCTGAAGGTTGTTTTTTTTTCAGGAGAAGCATTTTAAGCCTTTTTTATTGATAGGACAGTGTGGAGAGACAAGAAGGAATGCAGAGAGAGTGGGAAATGACATGCTCCAAATGTGCTGAATCAGACTCAAAGGACTCAAACTCACAAGCAGACTTCTGTCTATATCAGGAGTGTCCAAACTTTTTTCAATAAGGGTCAAATACAGAAAAATATACAAAAGGCTGGTCCACTATTAAAGTCAACAAAATCAATTAAGTGTAAGTAAACTATGCTTGTTACTCGAATATGCTTAAAGAAAAAAAACAGTCTACATCATAACTTTCCATTAATGGGTTTTCATTTGTTTTGTTACAAAAAGGAATGACAGGTAATTCTCAAAACAGCAGCCTCAGATTGCTTCTGAGACATGATGGTGATCCCCTTTCACAACCCTTGATGAAAATATTAACTCTAAAAGACTGAATTAATAAGTAATTGTACTTGTCAGTACTCAAATACTGTATAATATACATACACACGTATATATGTGTATATTATCAGCCCCACAACTGGAAATTTGGATTTCTCTGCATTTTAATCCATCCTATTGTATAGGAGCAGTGAGCTGCCACCATATGGTGCTCGGGAAGCAGTTAGGGGTTCAGTTTCTTACTCAGGGACACATTGACATGCTTTTTGAAGGACTGAGGATCGAACCTCAACCTTTCAATCGCCGAATTACCACCTTACCCACTGAGCTATGCCACCCAACTCACATATAATGGGAACATCATTGCCTTTAGTGGGAGCAGTGAAGCTGCACTTTGAACTGAAGCATGGCTGGCAGGTCGGGAGAAAGTTTGGTGGGTGATATGCAAAGGACATCACAGAGATGGCTATCGGCCATTTTGGTTCTCAATTGGCTTTTGTTCAGTTAACAAAGAAAATATTTGCTCACATATGAGGTGAACAGACTCAGCATTCTTTTTGTGTGGTGTTGCATCAGAGGAAATTTGGTCTTTTCTAAGCTCTGGTAGAAGTCAGGTAGGGAGAGAAGCTGATGTTGAATATTCAAAGAATCATCACACTGCATTTTGATTAGTTGTAATTACAGACTCTCTACCACTTGTTCTGCATCCATCAGGAAGGGAGTTCAGAACATCTTGATTTCTTTTTCAATGACATAAAAGCCCTGAAAGGGCTGACTGAATTCTGTCATAAGAGATGTGATCACAGACATATATTTCCCCTTTTCAGCAGAAAAGTTGACCTTTGGAAAAGCACAGTTGATTTCGGGCAGCGTGGGGAATGCACAACATTGAAGTTGCGTAGTTGTGTCTCAAAGAGAAGAAGCTTTGCACAGACTGCTTTCATGTGTGCATAAAGCTGTGGTACAAGCTGGTCTTTGTCTTGCAGGCTCTTGTTCAGTGTGTTGAGATGATCAGTGAGATCAACTAGAAATGCCAGCTCTGCCAACACTAGAGGGTCATTCAGTTTATGAAGAGGTCGGTCCTTCTCTTTCAAAAACTGGTCAACTTCTGATCTCAGGGAATAAATCCACTTCAGCACGGAGCCACAACCAAGCCAGCACACATCAGAATGATAGAGTACGTCCCCGTATTCAGCATCCACATCAGATAGGGAAGCTTTGACTTCTCTGTGGTAGAGCCCTCACGCTCAAATTATGGCTCTCGATTTGCATTTATATCATGCAAAGGAAATTGGCATATCTGTTGGTAAAAATTAGAAGGCTGTTGTTTGGTGTTTTAAGCTTGGTATTTTGAAAGTTGCTAATGCTGAACTTTAATTATTAAATGTAATATTTTATAAAAATACCCTTCACCATACTGAATATTTTTTCGAGTTTAGCCACTGATGAAAAAGGAACAAACACTATTTGCAGGAATGCGGCATATGACCTCATCATCATAAACAGTTTTGCTTCCGTCCTCCATCAGTCTCTTCTCAATATGTTTCATTACCACTGTGATGACATTCTGGTGCATACTCTCACCTAGCTTCTATGCCAATTCATCCAGGTTATCACACCCACAAAACTGCCTCAGCCTAATCAAATTGTAAGCTCCTGGCCCTCTTACCCAAATTAATCTTGTTTTGTCTGCAAATAACACTGGCTGAATTGTTTTGGAAACCTCACAAATATTGTTAATGTTCAAAATAAACAACAGTGGCTGCAATACTGAGCTCTGATGAACTCCACGGTTAAACTTTATTAGTTTAGATTAAAAATCAATAATTTGCATGTATTTGTACCTGATCTTTAGATCACTGGTTAGCCAAGAGAATGATACACCTCTGATTCCATATGTTTGTAACTTCATTAATAATAAGTCATGTTCAACCTTTTTTTTGTTTTGTTCTAGCAATAGTTTCATTCAGCAGATGCTTTTATCCAAAGAGACATGTATTTCAGTTAGTACAACACGAGCAAAGATCTAGTCAGGAGTGAATATTATAAGTGCCTCAAAGCTAAGCTTGAGTCTCACAGGACATGTATGTGCAATCAGGCTGTGTACAGAGGCACTGTTTATAATGAATAGAAGCAGAGCCCCCCCCCTTTTCAGTAATAAAATCCATCAAGTTGAATTCAAATGTAGAGGTGTTCACTACAGAGCTGGGTCTTTAGCCTTTTCTTAAAGATTGAGAGGGACTTAGCAGATCTAATGGAGTTTGGTATCTCATTCCACCTCTGGGGGAACTACAGAAGGGAAGAGTCTAGCAAGTGACTTTGTGTGGATGTAGCACCAGGCTCCTCTCATTGGCTGGTTGACAACCAGATGCACTGGATTCTGCAGAGGTGTGTGTATGTGGTGAGGCCTGCCAGTCGAGACTTGCAGTTGGGCAGCATCCTCAGGCAGGTAGGGTCTGATCTTGCTGATGTTTTACAGGACAAATCAACATGGCTAAGAAGCTGAAGCCACATGAGCCTTAGAGGCTAGTTGGTCATCAATCATAGCAACTGAGTTATGGGCAGATTTTGGGGGCTTGAGTTGGGTTCATTCAAGCTGGATGTCGAGCTGATATTGTAGAGAGACTGGTTAAGATAAGGAGCACAGTCTTAAAGAAGTTAAGTTGAAGGTGGTCCTATTTCATCCCCTGCTGAGATGTCAATAAAGCATGATGAGATACATGCTGAGACTTTGCGGTCATCCAATGGAAACCCCTGTGTATAGGCCACACGGTTTTGATTCTTCCTCCCTCCAAGATACTCTGCAATATCTCCCTGAGAGATAGGATGCTGAGCCAGCAGATGTAAGATCCAGAAACCAAACTCAGTCAGTGTGGAAAGAAAGATTTGGTAGTTGATTTTGTGAAAGGCAGCTTCTAAATCTAGCTGCAAAAAAAGCTGCGAACGTTCCACAGCTCTAGCTGAGTGCAGTGATTCAATTACTAACATAAGTACTGTCTCTGTGGTGTGACCCAGCTTAAAACCAGACTAATTTGGATCATACAAGTTGTTCTCAGGAAGAAATTCAGGGACAAACTTTCACTAAACTCGTCTGTGGTTTTGGTTTTGGATCTGGGCTGAGTAGATTGATTAGATTTTTTTAAGCAGGAAAGGGATCCACACTTCCTTGAATGTAGTCGGGAAGATGCCTATAGTAAGAGATGAGTAGATGATGTTTGTAAGTGCTGGTTAACTCTTGGTGAGATGACTTGTAGAAGATAGGATGGTATTGAGTCCAGTGGACAGGTAGTTGGATGAGAGTCCAGCTGAAGCTTGAAGATTTCCTCCTCAGTCAGAGGGGAGAATGAGGATAGTTCGGCTTTGCTGGCTGACTGGCTGACTGAGTTGATCAGGCTCAGAGAATAGCTAAATGATAGCAGAAACCTTATCGGTGAAAGTGGCAAATATGTCTGAAGAAATCAAAGTGGAGAATAGAGTGGACTGGGAGGAGAGCTAAAAGCAGCGAACATCTTCCGAGTATCTGTGGCGCCACAGATATTGCTCTGATAGCAAGTGGTCTTAGCTGATTTTAGACAGGAGGAGAATGATGCCAGAAGACACCGATAGTCGCTGAGGTCAGTGAGATGTCTAGATTTACACCATTTCTTCTCTGCTGCTCTGAGCCCTGTCCTTTGTTCTCTGAGGACTTCAGTGAGCCATGGACTAGGGGAGGGATTGGGAGCAGGTTTGGATGTTAAGAGAGGAGGCTGGTGATCAGAGTGAGAGTGTGTCAGAGTGGGTCTGTAGCCTCATTGACAGGGAGTGAGGAGAATTAATGATGAGAAGGTATGGTAACCAAGACCTCTCCTACAGCATATTCTATATTGTCTATTGCGTTTATCTCCTCCACAAATTCAGTGAGTCCAAATGATGTAGTCCCGTTAGTTCTGAATCCATATTGTTTTTCACACTGTATCTTATGTTTTGGGATGAAGTTTTCTAACCTTGAATGGAATATGTGTTCCAGTACTTTAGATAACTATGAAGTCAAAGAAATAAGTCTGTAATTTGAGAGTATGTATCTCAAGCCTTGTAATTCTGGAATCTGTACATTAGAACAAATGGAAAAAGGTCACTGTCTTTGTTATATAAAAAAAATCTCCTTCTCTTTGCAGCCAGTTGGCTGCATATAAATTATGCTTTTATCATTGTCCCAGAATAGGCCTTGGCAGTATCGATTGCAGATTTTTCTTACAGGTCACAGCTGTCATACTTTGTCATACTGCATGGTACAGCTGGCTGGATGGGTGGCAGGCTGACCGTGAGCATGTGACTTGCATGAGGAGGCTAGCTTTTAGCAACTAGTCTTCACAGAGTCCTAGAATGACCCTAAGCTTGCA
>OMLC01037190.1:0-10362 GCA_900302585.1 Regalecus glesne
GGGGGGGGCACTATGAAAAGTTTCCTCTGGATTGAACCTACTGTATTGAATAGGAGCACCCAGTGTGCAGTTAAGGGTTCAGTGTTTTATTCAAGGACACTTCAAAATGCTTTCTGAAGGAGCCAGCCATTGAACCAACAACCTTCCAATTACTAGAGGACCCGCTCTACCTCCTGAGCTATACAACCAACCTGAGCTCTACAAATCATAAGCACAAAGTACTTAGCTAGAGTTTATCTATTCATCACGGAAAATTCTTCTTTTTGAGATTGAGATTTATTTAAATAACATATTTTTTTGTAAAAAAGTTTTATGGAAATGTTAAAATTGTTAAAACAAAAAACACCTCGAATTTTCAAAACATTTTTCACACTTGCTTGAGGAGGTTTATACCTTTTCCAAAAAAAAGAGCTAATATACTAAGTGAGGTACAGAAACACTTGCTAAATAAGTTAAGGCATAGCAAACGCTTAACTCACATGAGTGATCAGTTGTGTCTACCATCAGCGTCTTACCATAACATAAAAAAATCATCTCCAGAAAGAACGCTTCAACATGGCCAATAACTGCTAACATGAAAGAACAACTTTCGCAATTGAAACAAATTCCAAAATAAATCGCTCTCCACTTTCTACTGCAGATAGCCAGAGCGACTCGTTTCGTTTCTGGTTTGCACGATCTACTTCCTATGCTGTTTATTACAGCCAGGCCTAACTAGTCTATACCGCCACCGTCTGGCCAAGCTACGTACCGCATATCTTCTTCACTCCAAACCAGCTGATGGGAATGCAGCGAATTCCAATTCGACTGTTAAAAAAAGTTTGATTTTCATTTGAAAATTAACGGGAAAAAAGCCAATTACTAAATTTTCCAATATTTACTTGAAATTGCTGTTATAAATTATGACTTAGATTCTACGCCTCTCTGATGTGCTTTCCACTTTGCTGTACAAATCACTGTAATTTCCTCCTGTGGGACTAGTAATAGATTATCTGATCTTATCTTATCTTAACATCCAACCATTGTCAAATGCTTATCCAAAGTCGGGTTGCACAAGTCATGCTGAAGCCTATCCCAGCGCTCATTGGCCAAAAGGCAGGGAAACACCCTGGACAGGTCACCATTCACTGTCGGGGCTTGAGCAGCTAGGGTTTCAGTGTCTTGCTCAAGGACACTTCGTTAAGCTTTCAGTGGGGGATCGGACTACCAACCGTCTGATTAATAGACAGACACCCTAATGTCTGAGTTATATCATGTCTTATACAATGTCTATTTCTATTGACCATACATAGCTGAATGAGCAGCTTTCAAACATTCACCTTTTTTATATTTGGTGTTTTTAATATATGCATGTATGATTTTCGAAAATACACATGAGCTAATGCATACATGTATATCTCAATGTGTATACTTTTTGCACGGACCATGTGCAACTTGGTGCCTTAAATAAGTAAAGGAAACTGCTGCCAATATTCCTTTGTTAGTGAGTGTTGTATCCTCCCTCTGGTTCTCCATGGGTGGCCAAACTACTTGAAGGCCCAACCTGACCTCTGAACTCACCTCAACAGGGGTCAGCTCATTGTTTTAAGTTATGTGGGTTAAGATAAGAAGATTAGTCAAATGTTGCCCCCCTTGATGTTGATTAGCAACGTCAGATTCACTCTCCCCTCAGTGCCTCACAGTCCACCTTGACAATTTTCAAAATCCAATGCAAATCCTATCATAGGCTTGTGCACAAGAGACTCCCATAATATTGACTGTCACTCACAATTAAGGGAGTAAGGTGAGGAGTTAGAGCTCACCAGCAACCTGAGGCTAGCACTGCCAGCTCCCCGAACACGGCCATCAGAATCCGATCAGTGAGTGTAAATTCAAAGCAAATATCCCAGGGGTGAGCCATTTACCTCAACAGGAGAGGGGAGATGTTTAACAGCTATTCATTCAGCTGATACTGCTCCTATTCAGATGTGCGTTGGGCTATTGTGTTTGCTTCTATGAATGCTGCTCCGAGGGGAACGTGATGAGACAATCAGCATAAAATCGAATAGGCATGGATAAAAAAGGGGGAAAAAAGAGCAATTTGAGACTCTTGCTGTTAACGATGACTAACGACGATGGTAAATGACGGATCAATTTCCTCTGTCTGGTAACTCACATGCTTAATCATCTGTTATGAGTACAAATTGATTTCTGTACAAAAATGTGGAGCATCACTGGATGGAAACTAGGTCCTCACTTTTCTGCTATTATGCATTATGTTAATGCAAGAGAGTGGCTTTAAAAGCTGACTCTTAAAAAGCGACAGCTCGGAGAGAAAGTGCAGTAATATATTTATTTTTTTCTTTTAAGAGCATGCAGTTGCTTTGCTGTTGTTGTAAAGGGAGGATTTGTTTTGATTTGTTTTTTCAAAATCCAAGCTGTCAGGGAGTAGGCTTTATTCATCAAGTGATTGATGCGATAAAACGCTGGCATTTCTGGAAGTACCTAATTAAATTATGTAAATTCAAACAAAACACAAGACAGCAGAATTTGCATTAGTTTGGTGATAAATATCGAAATAGCAAATTGGTTGGGATATTTTTTGATCTTGCTGCAGAGCCCAAAACCATAATCACATCAGCTACCCCTCAAGAAAACAATATCCGAGCAATTATGCTAAATGCAACCTCCAAGCATGAGCTTATCGCAGATGGGACCCTGATGGTATAGTACATGCACCAACTATATGTTAAGAGTTTACACTTGTTTTTGTCTTCATAGCTAGCTCATAGCGGATTTCATGTAAACAATTGCCGCATCATACATCAATATACTGTACAGCAAGAGGCCTCCAGCCACGACATCAGAAAGGTTAACTAATTCTCTAAATCAAGTCAGATCTGGATCTGTCAGCTTGCCAGGCCATGTCGACAGATAGAAACGTATGACATGCCAGGCAGACAGATGAATGGACGGATGGAGTTTGAAGGTCCAGCATCCATCACATGCCAATCCCTAGTATGGCCCTTCCACATGTCCACCAGCATGAGCCCTCGTCATGGATCCCTATTCAAATCTGTATAGGCCAGAGTGCCATTTCCTGTTAGCAGAAAAGTGCTGCCTCTCAAACCACTGGACGTTTTTTGCACGAGCACTACTCGCATTAGAACAGGACATCGATCAATCTACAGGTTTAATTAACATCCACTACAGATGAAGATGAATATGGTTTGTGTGGCCTAAAGCCAAACACTCCACAGGAACTGGGTATCTATCAGACAATGAGTGAGATAATAAACAATAATAAATGATAAACAATTAACCTTAAGCCTCCAGTGAAGGCTATATTTAGTTGGTATTCACCTTGTCTGCATAGTTTACCTAAGATACATAAACAGGATGTGCCTATTGTTTGTATGATTAACTCGGTGACTTATAACATCTCCATGTTTCTGACATCTATTCTTAAGTCGTTGGTAGGCAGTGAAGAACATCACATTCAGAACACTGTGGATTGTGTGGCTAGGTGAGGGACATCATTATGGAGGGGGATGAAATAATGGTCTCTTGTGATGTGAACAACACCTGGTTTAAAATTAGATCTCAGGACATAACACACTGGTAGGGGTTGCCATAGCTCAGGAGGTAGGGTGGTTGTCTAGTGATTAGAGATTAGTGGTTCAGTCTTCAGCCCCTGCAGACAGCATATCAAGGTATCCTTGAGCAAGACACTGAACCCCTGACTGCTCCCAAGTGCCATGCTGCGGTTGCGCTCACTGCTCTATATAATAGGATGGGTTAGATGCAGAGAACAAATTCCACCCGCCTTGGTCAGGTGGCAATAAAACAGTTTCACTTTCATTTGATCCATTTCATCACGTGCCTTTACCCATTTAAAAGGCTCAGTACAAAATACTCAGCTGCAAATGACCGATGATATTCTCCAGGAAATAATTTAAATCGCAAATTCATTATCTGAATTGTTTGACCCTCAACCAACCTGAATGTATAGTTGGATTCCTCTTTTAATTGCTAATTATGTTCCCAGAGACTGGGATGGTAGAGGGCTGCAGGTTATTTAGTCTCAGAGGGCAGCTTCCTTCCTTCGCCGTTGTTGTCAGGGCCCTGCCACAATGGCATTACACAGAAACAGCCGCCAATGAGAAATGTCATTAAGATGGAGTTACATGTGGAGGAAGGGGGGTAGGTGGCACCACATCTGCATACTCACAGCAAGGGGGTAATTGTATCAATATGTAAAAATCTCTGGCTGAATAAGGAGATGCTAACACTATTTTGATCTAATTGAGTCATTGTAGCATGGAGGAGGAGGAGGGAGTAGACATGGCGGACTATGACGTAGGCTCAGTGAGAGAGCTGCACACAGCTCTGAACAGACAAACAAACTCCTGTCATCATTTCACCCTGATTGCTCTGAATATGAATGATGACTAGGAGAGATAAAAAAGAGATTAAAGTGTTTTCAAGAGTCATGGGTTGGTGCCCCCAGCTGACATCAGTGAGGGACCCCATGAAGGAAAACAAGCCAAGTCAGGGGCAGATCTGACTGTCTGTGTGTAACGGCACAGGATCGCTCCAGCCTCAGTGACACACTGGTGAGATATGCCTTCAAGCTCTCAATGAATGGTTAATCCACACATGTTCTCACTCATTGGGGGATTTGGCTGGGGGATCAAGGACAGTGTGGAGGAGACGGACACTAGCCTTGTTGACAGTACCTTGACAAGCGAAATCCCAAAAAATACACACTGTATAAACAGTGCACCAAGCCAACCATGCAACCGCGGCCCAAACTTCCTCCGCCTTCCCTTTGAATACAACATTCTTTCTGGGTTTGAAACAATATGAAAGGAGTCTGACCGTTTGCACTATACAAACAAGTGCAATCATGGATGCATACTGCCCGCTATAATGAAGATACGGATTCGCAGTTACACACAAAAGCGTTGATGAGAACGTACTATCAGACAAACCAGCAGTTATACAAATCCTGCACAAACACATACAAACATAAATAAAGACAAACACGGAAATCAACAAACACAAGTGGCTGACATAATTAAACACAAGTATTGTGTACTGACTCACTGATGGTTTCTGTGTTGTCACTACAACAGTAGTTGTGTATATGATGGCAAAACAACAGCCAACTGAAACATAGCAGTGGTGCTACATCAGCTAGGCACATGATTCATCTTTAATTGGATCAACATCTGATCATCTAGTATCCCTCCAACACCACAGACTTCCAAACAGGCAGTCATCTCATGGTGCTATGCACACAATGACACAAAAGAGTAAATAAATAAATAAAAACAAACCTTTCCTGGTTTGTGTCCCTCCGAATAAGAGGGCTCAAGGAGCTTTTTGGGCTAGCCTCAACCATTAGTAGCATTTAAGTAGCCAAGATGGTGATATAAAGATAAGGTTGATCTTAACCCACTAAGAAAGTGGGTTATGGTGGTAAACAGATAAAACTGAGAGTCTATTTTACATGTCAAATTAGCCCCCACATGGTGAGGGTGGACAGGGACCTAGATGGAGTATGGGGGGGGTTGAGGCCGGATGACCTTCCCGACACCCTGCGGTGGGTTCAAACCTGTACATCTGATAGGTCAGTTCCCACAGTGTGTACCATACCACTGAGCTACCCCAGCCCCTGGTTAGCCAGATAAAACTAAACATGATTGATATACAACAAAACAATATTTTCCCACCTTCCTGGGTGGCCAAAACAAAACTTAACCTGCTAACGCTACAACCAAACACAACAGGCATCCATCCTGCCTCCATTCCTTGCCAAGTGCACTTGAGTCTTACCCTGAGGGCCTGGCTATAGGGGCCGATGTTGGCTGGGGCCCAGTGGGACATGCTCTGGACATGCAGGGCCTCTCTCTTGGGGAACGATCCGTCCCCCTGCGGCTGGGTCCAGTTGTGGAGCAGACAGTCCATCTGCATCAGCTGGCCAGCAGGTAGAGCAGCCTGGACACACACTCTGGGGGGGAAACAGATTGAGATGTAGAAAGATGGCTGGGAGGATGGATGTGGTGGTAAGAATTTCGTCAATGAGAGTGAACAGTAAACCTCTCACAAGCTTAGGGAGTTCAACTGTTACAACATCAAGGTGCAACCTAAAAGTGATAGTGTGTTCATTTCTCACATGTTACCTGGCAGGAGGGTTGACGCCAAAGTGTTTCTTATATACTGTGTTGAGTGGGCCAAAGTCATCCATGCTCCTCACATACAGGTGAACCAGGACGATGTGCCTTTTCTGCCAGCCTCTGCTGTCCAACTCAGCTGGAGAGGAGCACACATTGAAAGTTACCTTAGCCTGAGACCTCGGGACTAACACATCCGCATAGATTTACACTTTTATGGTCCGCTACAATGTTTTTGTGACATGCTAAAACTAAGGTTCACTCCCTAGTTTGACTATGACAGCGTGTCTACATTATGTCTGTAAAACTGCATTAGCTTACATAGGCAGTAAGGAGCCCTCCAGGAAATAAATCTCTTTCTCCCCAAAAAAGCGGAAAGACGCGTCGATAAAAAAGGTGCCGACGTGCACACCTCTGTGTGAGTATACGAGTACGTGGGTGAACAAGTGTAAGGAATAGGATAATGGGATGTGAAAAGTTAGGGAAATTATGTCTCTGCCAACTTCCCTAAAGAACCTTTCCCCGTGATCTACCATCAGCCCATCTGACCAAAATTACCCTAATATAACCTATGCAAATGGTGTTTTTTTTAATACCAAGTGCCTTATGGTATCATGAGTGCACACATTTTCTACCTGGGTGGCCCTTGTGCGAATCCACCCAAAGACTATTGCGGTGTTAATGTCACGCTATACCCATTGAGCTAATGAAATCTATTTAAAAAGCCATTTGAAGACCATAAACATTGTCGTCCATGTAATGTGAACACTTACTAAGACACAGCAACTGCCTTTTTCCCTTACATTTGATACATACGGCACTGAATGTATACTGAAACATGTTTACTGTTGATCCCGCTTTCAAGTGGTAATGGCGTTTTTCCACTTTTGTATAATATACTTCACCACAGCATGTGCACGCATGGGGCTCTTTGCATGCATATGGAAGGCGCAGGCTCAAAGTAAAGCCTTTGTCCTTACAATCAAATGAAAGAGCTTCAAGTTTGTTTTTCCTCTGCCGACACTAGCGTTTCAGACTACTTCGCCCTCATACAAAGAGGTTGTTCATTAAATATTAACTTGTTTAATATTGTCTCTGCCCTGTGAAGGCTGTTCAGCCGAGCACCACGATAAACATTAAATATGCTTTTCATCTTTCCCTTCTCTTTATCCATCAAAAAAGTGAGAGAGGAGAAGAGAAGACTGGGATACTCTGTTAAAGCGTGCACTTTTAAAGTTCTGGAGGGCAAAAACAATAACCCACCCAACATGACTGCACTCTCTCTCTGAGTGTGTGTGTGTGTGTGTGTGTGTGTGTGTGTGTGTGTGTGTTTGTGCGTGCGTGCGTGTGTCTGAAGAGCGGTTTGGGCTTAGGTTAATATGAAGTGTCTGTCCTTGTTTGGTGGCATGCCTGCCACCCTGTCCCAGTGATGGACTCTGAAAAAGAGGACTGTGCCTGCTAGCTTTAGACACGCTTTTTATTTTTGAATGAAGAAAACAAAATTCCTAAGCTCCACTGCACCTCCTCAAGTGCGTTTTGCTAACACAACAAGGAGAAACGAGATGCACCCAGGGGACAAAGAAAAGTTCCCCCATCATTTCTCCTTCCATTGTTTCTTTTCTTCTGTGGTGGTGGTGGTGGTGGTGGGGTAGTTGGTGAAGTAACGCCTCCAGTATCTGTTCTGTTTTACTTAAAAACACCTCTGGATAAAGGGATCCTGTATCATCTTCCTCTGATCATGGAAGAGATCTAATTTCTATTTGATCGAAGAGAATATGGATTATTTAGGGTTAGCGTGCTCGTGTGTGTCTTGCTGTGTGCCGCCTTGTGTCTGTGATTTCACAGAGGCAAAAAAAAGAATTTTCAAGTAGCTGTGTTTTTTTCTTCTTCTGTTTTCTGTTGGTGGGGGTGCTCAAAGATATTTAAGAGTTTTCAGAGTTCTTCTATATGGCGGTTTCTTCTGTGAAGCATGTGTGCACTTCTCTCATTTTCAGTCTTAAACTCTGCCAGCCTCAACCTTCCTTACCTTCCAGTAGTATGAAAGCTGCTGCAGTTTGGCCCTGGATCCCAGAGTCTGTGCTCTGAAGCCCATTGATGCCCGAGATCCACTGATAGCCCCTTGAACTTCTGGTGGAGCAGGATGGAGGATGCTCTACATGAAAAAAAAAAGAAAAAACATCACAATGTTGGGTTTTAAGTTGGGAGAATGGTCGTTCGTAATCTGCTACTAATGATGCTTCATGCTGTCAGAAGAGAAACCAAACACTGTAATTTTCATCAACTTGAGATAGGTGTCTAGAGGGCACACGCACACACGCACACACGCACACACACACACACACACACACCAAGTAATCCATGCAAGGGTGGATTTTATCAGCAGGGAAATGAATTCGCAGACTGTCATGACTGGCTAACATAAATATGTTGTGAAATGACAGCCCTTGTCGAACAATTACTCAAAAAAGTCAACACGGTGACACTGGCTGCATGCCACGGGTCCAGGAAACACCATACATAGATATCATCCGACACAACCAACATACACCCAATACACACACGCACACACACAGTCCCAAACATAAACACACACCTAAACAGACACATGTGGGTCTCCACACGTCTCACAATGTAAGCTCCTCACCAAGGCCCCGCTGACAACTGAGGTCACACACTGATGTAAATTCTTGCTGGTTGTCTTTGGCTTGATCAGCATATTCCACCTCCTCAGTCATCTTGTCAATACCATCCTGGCAAGGACAACTACTATGGGGCAAAGCTCTCGCCACCGCGTCCTGCAATAAAACATCAAGGGGGAATACATCAGGCCAAACCGCACACCAGATAATTCGAGGCCTTTTGCAAAGGCAGACAAAACGCAGCATAATCAGCCCAGCTTTCCAACAGCCTGCCAAGGAGGCTGTGTGTGTGTGTGTGTGTGTGTGTGTGTGTGTGTGGGTGTGGGTGTGGGTGTGTTGCGCGTGCGTGTGTGTCAGTCTCACTTGACAAAGGCCCAGACACATATAACTCCAAGGTGAATGAATATGAAACAACATGCTTACATATTCATGAATTTGGCAAATTTGGCTAGAGGAGGGGAGGGATGGCAGTTATGCTTTCTGATACTGTAGATTCAATCATGCTGACTGTCAGTCACAACCTATGATGGGGAGTGTGAGACGCGTTTTGGATTTCACTAGAGCAGTGTTTTATTCATCTGTTTATTTATACTTTGCCCCTACACTCTGTTGCTTCTTTAAATAACAAATCATTAACATTCTCTAAGGCATACACATTACCTGCCAAATCCCGCTGAGGCATCATGCCACTAAAATACATATTTAATATTTCTTTAACACTCCTCCTCTTACTCCCCGAAAAGCCATCCACCCCCCTTATCTGCTGTCAACTGCATTAGGCCATATGATAATCAAATTAATTATACTTCAACCCCTCTCTCCTGGCCAGCACGAAAAATAGCTTGACTAGCGTTAACGGAGGGCAAATGATGGCGGTCCGTCCCCACCCCCTGAGCCCGGTGCGGTTTCCTCTAGTGCTGGTGTCACCGCAGATCTGTCACCCTGACGAGAAGAGCTTCAGACTGCTGCACCAGGGCAGGTTCTCCCCTGGTTCCCTCCCCCTCCAACTCCTAGACCCTGGATCTCCCTGCTCTTCTCTCAGCGACCTGGGGGGGGCTACGGGGGGCTGTGGGGTGTGCGTGAGAGGGGGAGACGGGAGCGCTGGTCTAGGGAGAAGAAAATCCATAGCTGTGGGGAGTAGGGCTAGAGGGTCACTGAGGTTGTACGTGTTTGTGTGTGTGTTGGGGGGGGGTGTTTTCTGTCCATAACAGCCCCAGCCCCCACCCTAGGAGCCCCCCAATAGGGTAGCATGCAGATAGACATACACAGGCACACAAACAGCAACTCTCCCAGGCACGAAGACAAGCAAAAAATAAATGCAAACATTCAAAACTGCATGATGTACGAAGAAAAACACACGTGTACACATTCTATGGCCTACAGACGTGCCCAGCCAGAGGGGGGTGGCACACCACAGTGTGACCGCTACAAACGTGCAGCCTCCCTGCAACAAACACTGTGACGTTGCCAGGAACCCTCATCCCTCATCAAGCAGTGTTAAATTAATTTAAACAGACAACTTTAACCAGAGTGACTCCAGAGTATATAAAGCATATTTATATATT
>OMLC01037191.1:0-18184 GCA_900302585.1 Regalecus glesne
GAAAAATGGAAAAAGGGAGAGAAATAAAGAGACTGAGCGACCGCGGGAGAACTGGAGGAGAGAGGGGGAACGAGAGGCCGGATGACAGAAAAAAAAGGTGAAATAGAGCAGAGGCTTGGAACACGCTACTCCGGGTTTTCTGTGTACAGTGATTCATGGGCAGTAAATATGCAAAGCCTGATGGCCATAAGGCAATCAGAGGAGCCCCACTCATCTACATGTTGCACAGCGGGCCATAATCCATCTGAGGGGCAAGAAATAATGATAGCAGGAAGCGGGAATAAGTGCAGGGTCTGTTTATTACAACCGCGGAACGATCTATAATGCATACAAATGTGAGCGAGGCATGTGGCAGCCTCTGGCCACGGGACTCCGAAGAATGTCACAGATAGCGAGACAGCTTAAGCGCAATGGAAGACAATGCCGTGTAGACGCGAGCACTTATGAAGGCATACGCCTCTGGTTCACAGGACCCTAAAGTTGCAGCAAAACTTGGGACAATAACAGACATCAGAAAAAGGTGGGACAATCGGTGCGCCATTAGGGGTTGGTAACGCCAGAATGTGACCGCGAAATTATTTGCAGCTAGTTGGACGTGACATCAATGAGAGGTCCGTTTCACGTGTCACGACTGCTCCCCCATGTTAGCGGGTTGGACGTGCACTGAGATGGAGCATGGAGGGATCAAGGACGGACGCCCGTCCTTGATCCCTCCATGGTGGGTTCATTCTGCAACTTCTGGCCCATCAGTTCCGCGGGCTCTTCAGATGCTACATAAATACTAGCGTGTTATTGGTCACAATACATGCTAGATGGACAGCCTCCTCTACCGCTAGAGCTGGATGTATGGATAACGAATACATTTTGCATTAAACGCTTTCTGAAATATTTCCCGCTGTCGCTGTGTTAACTCGTCTTTATTGGCTAAGAGCAGCGCCAGATGCACACACACAAATAAACACATTTACTCAAAACAGCCCCTTTCTTCCCCGTCTCCTCGCAGAAATCATTAACAGAGGGGTCCTACTGCTTCTGGTGCGAGTAATAAATTGTAGGTAACACTGATAAACTAATGCAATTACCTGCAGGGCAAGCGAGTCAGCTTATTTAGAGATACCAGATTTGTTTGGGGGGGGTGTCTCTCAATAGGCCCCATGGGTAAAAGATGGTGTCTTTATTACATCTGAGGGGTCAGTTTGGTAGCACTGTATTAGGATTGATCTTTTGACCCCTGCCTGGAACCCCCATACTGTACCTACTCCATCTGGCCAAGAGAAAACAGCTTATCTGGCACAAAGGCTTAACCCTGCCAGCCAGGCAGCCTAATTGAGGGCCACACATCCACGCTACACAGCAGAAACAAGAACCTGGAGGGTCGTAACAAGCCAGGCGTGACTTATTCACATAATAAACCAAGCAGATATCTAAATGAGCCATTGAGCCAGCCCGGGGGGGGAAGGAGGAGGGCCATTAGGCATTGTGGACCAAGGGTACATATTTGTATATCTACAATTGCTCTATCATTTGCATATGTGACTGGCTATAGAGGTGTTAGTCCTCGCTTGCACCCATGGGCCCGACAAGAACAACTTTATTCTTACTCACAGGGTCATAAACGAGTGCACGCCATTTGCTTTTTCATTCCAGAGGAAATATGATGTCAGATGGGTCATTTGTGTTGTATTAAATACAATGCCAGTGATCAGTATCTCGCATACCTGCCATATATACGGAGGTCCATTTTTAAGTGTCACCATTAGCCCCTATGTTGTGGGAGCAGACACGGACTTAGATGGAGTGTGGGGGATTAACCAGCCAGGATTAACCATCCTAATGCCCCGAATAGGGTTCCAACCCGCATCATCTGGCTCGTCAGTTCTTGCAAAACCCACAATCGAACACTGAGCCACCGCCGCCCCCCATACAGGCCAATATAACGTGTACGTCAAGGTGTTTAAGCAAAAACTGTATTTCTTTCCCAAGAGAAGTTTGTGGCTTCAGACAAAGTGTCCCTCCATGATAGTCTAAGCTGTTATCTGTCATAGCACCACACTCATTCATACCAACCTAAACAAAATTTGAGGTTTGGACTAATAGTTTATCGTAGAGCAAGCATATTTAATTTAAAAAATAAATAAATTACTGTATCACTCAGAGGGATGTTGCCATGTTAAGAGGACTTGGACACATGGTTTTCCATAAATGTATTCAAACTATATGAAACAAGGACTTCAATTTATTCAGTTTATGTGATACACTCCCCTCTTACAGCTCCCCTTTCACTGCCCCATTAAAAGAGTATGTAAATCCCAGACCTTTCCAGTGAGCAGCCTGACAGCCACAGGTTAAGAAACCATGTACTTGTCCAAAATATGCCAGGCTGGTCTTGGTACTCTGAGATGCTAGCATCGCAGGTTCTCTGAGATGCTAGCATAGCAGGTTCTCTGAGATGCTAGCATAGCAGGTTCTCTGAGATGCTAGCATAGCAGGTTCTCTGAGATGCTAGCATAGCAGGTTCTCTGAGATGCTAGCATAGCAGGTTCTCTGAGATGCTAGCATAGCAGGTTCTCTGAGATGCTAGCATAGCAGGTTCTCTGAGATGCTAGCATAGCAGGTTCTCTGAGATGCTAGCATAGCAGGTTCTCTGTGATGCTAGCATAGTAGGGTGTATTTCGATGAAGTCATTTTAGTGTCCTTCAGTCAGAAAAAGGCAGCCAATACACAAACACCTGAGCACATGAAGGAGATTACGGTGGTGAACCTGTTTTGCAGGAGCAACCCCGCCCTCTTGGCCTTGGAGGTCAGGCTCTAAAGGCATGAAAAGACATTACAACTTGTGGCTTCCTGGGCTGCAGTGGATGGCCGTGTCTACTTCTGTGCTCTGACATGCCCTGCACTCTCCACATCACGTTGCTAAGCCACCATCATTACATTACATTACAGGTATTTAGCAGACGCTCTTATCCATCAAGTGAGCAGTTAGGGGTTCAGTGTCTTGCTCAAGGACACCTCGACATGCTGTGTGCAGGACCGGGGATCGATCCTGCAACCTTCCGATTGCCAGACGGCCGCTCTACCCACTGAGCTATGCCGCCCCCTCATTGCTGTTGAATCGCGTAAGATTCCATCCACCCAATCCTCCTGAACAGTCTTCGTATGAAGGGATGAGCATCCCCCAGGTGTCACTGAGGGACGGGAAAGACCCACCGGCTACCCTCACCAGATTTGGTCGGGGCATGGCTGCTGCACACGCGACAGTGAGCGAGCGGTCCAGGGAAGACCCGGCAGCTCATCACTGAAGACCTGATCTCTCACTCAACACCCCACATACCCCAAGCAGGATGAACACAGGTGCAGCTGATAAAATTCATACCTGCTCTGTTCGATTCAGGTGTGCCAGCACATCTGTCAGCATCGACCAAAGGTATTATCAATTGTTAATTGTACCATCAATGCTGGTGTGCCAGGAGAGCAATTATTAATGTTACTAGCTGCAGCTGGGTTCATCCTGTGGCCGAACTTCCCCTCCTCACTTCTAGATGTCAGCAAACTCATCGAGCCGAACTGTAGCCGAACTTGCCTCACTGGCCGCAGCTGTGCTCACCGGCCCTGCACAATAGGATGGGTCGAATGCAGAGAACAAACTCCAGCGGCCTCGGGCGTGTGGTAAATCAAACAATTCTGTATTTTATTCTCTATTAACTGGGCCCTTGAGTACTCCGAGTAAGCTGCGGTGTACTACAGTCGGTGTTCTCGCCCCGTGCTCTCGGGGCTCTCTCATCCTGCTCATTCCAAACCATAACCGAAGCTTGTTGTTACTAATCAGCCAGGTCCTCTGGTAATGGGTCAGGGGTCAGTGTTTAATGTGACCTCTGACCCCATAATTAAATTGCCATCTTTAACCTCAGTTACAGACTGTCACAAGGCATTGGATTACCTGCTGCAAATCACCGCACCGATCAATGGCGGAAGATTAGAGGGAGAGGCCACACGTCATTCACAGTGTCCGCGGCTCCGCCGTACAAACAGATAATCTTTAATGGAGTTGAACTGCACGGTGATCACGCAGGCGTGTATCCCAGCTGCATTTTGAATGACTCGACTACAATAAGACACTGGTTCTAACAAGGCGAGGGAGGTCGCGGTGGCCCTTCAGATGAGACGGTGGAGAGGTAAGATCTTAAAATAAACAGCACTAGAGGGAGATTCACAGATTTAGCCCAATGGCAAATGGACTCATCATCACACAGTGCCTTTCTAGTATAGACACTTTACAACGTATGCCTCATATCTCCAGCAGTATGGGGGATCAGGGCCAGATGCCCTTTCGGGACGTGGTGGGATCGAACCTGTGGCACCTACCTTTTGAGGCACATGCTCTACTGCTGAGCCACCGCGGCCCAAAGCCCATCAGGAGGTAGGCCATCATCTAGTAATTAGACAGATTGTTCAGTCCCCTGGCCCCTGCAGAAGGCATGTCGAGGTGTCCTTGAGCAAGACACTAAAACCCAACTGCTCCCCCGGCACTGCAGCTGCTCACTGCTCCTATGCAATAGGATGGGTTAAATGCAGAGAACACGTCTCGCTGTATACATGTACGAGGACAGATAGGACGTCTTCTTCTTCTGGGGTCACAGTGGCTCAGCGGTAGAGCAGGCACCTCCACATTGAGCATAGCGGGTTGCGGGGCGACGGTGAGAAAGGGCACCCGGCCTTAGTATCCCCGTGCTCGGTAAATGTGAGGCATACGTTGTAAAGTGCTTTGAGTGGTCTATAGACAAGAAAAGCGCTTCATAAGAATAAGTCCATTTATCATTCTTCTTCTTCTTCTGTGTCAAGTCTCAGATGCCATTTTGCCTGTCACCACAGGGATCATCGTAGGGAAAGCCTGACTGTCAACACTTATAATGAAAGGCATGGGCGGGTAAGCAGGGTTAGGTGGGGGAGGGGTTCGAGGTGACTGCTTACCCAGCATGGGCCCGTATCATACACTTGCATCATCATCAGCTTTGAATTTGACCCACATCCTTTATTGTGGTTCTCATCTCAGCCCCTAAAGACTCGCTTAAAAAGTGCATAGAGTTATGACTAGCAGACACGGGGTACCTTCACACTGGCGGGACAGACCGATAAGATCACAGCGACAGACGGAGGTTGGTGCTGATGCAGTGAGCCGGGCATCTGTAGCCAGGTACATCTGGATCCACCGATAGCCATTCCTCAGCCTGTGGGGTTAGGGGGGAGCCTTGGTCCGACAGAGCGTGGCAGATGAGGTTAAAGAGGCCCCGTTAACTTCCACACAGCAGCAGTTCCTGTTGAGGACAGAGCAAATGGGCAAACTGAGCATGATGGAGGAGGGCTGCAGGACAAACAAGCACGGGTTCATCTGGAAGCCGAGTAATAACCGTAATTGCTTAACTGGTGAGATGAACAACCAAGATCGCATTTCTCACACAGACCGTGATCCCTCACTAAGACTTCCTCTGCTGGTATCAGCAGAGGAAAAAAATGGTGTCCCCAAACCCAACTTATCCTGAATGACTGTGCTGATTATGATTTAGGAGCTGCTGGTTTTGTCTCAAACTGTGCCTTGCTCTGGGGCCGGGGGCGCCGTGTTGTTTAAAGGGTTGTCGGGGTATAAATACTAAATTAATCATGCTTTGGCTCAACTTGCCAGGGACTGAAATTTGCTTATGGAGGCCCATGATCACATCAAATATTAATAACGGCTGCACAGAGAACGGGCGGAGCAGCGGCAGGGGCACGGGCCGTGTCGGGGGAGAGGGAGGAGGAGGAGGAGGGGGGGGTCTTATTTACTGGAGACCAGCTTGGCTTCCCTTAAACCTTAAGACTCCACTTTATGAGTGTAAATGATGGAAGTGACCAAGACGCACTCGATACAGCCCGGCCACAACCCTGCAGGCAGGAGCAGGAGCCGTGGCCTCGCAGGTCTGCCGTGACCGAGCGGAGTCGCTGGTGGCTGGTGACAACTACTGCTGCACAGAGACGTCTTCATGTTCTGGAATACATGTGAATAACGTTCTCGTTCCAGCTGCCTCATATCCATATGACCGACTTCCGAGGCCCCCCCTGGACTTGAAACGTTAATCCAGGGCCCGTCTCACAGCAGACAAAGGAGTTGTTTGGAATGCTAAGAAGCCAAACTTTCAGTTGTATTCTGGATGAATATTTAACGTTTTCTATCGGTTTTATTCCCTCTGGCTGCAAATTTGGAAAACAAGCAAATGACATTACTTCCCGATTTGCGCACCATTAGTCTCTCTGACACAAATCGCAACGTGCATATCCACATAACGGATGAGGGGACGGTTGTAAACTTGTTATCCTGCGTTTCCCCAGCTCACATGGAGAGCACAGCAAACATCCTCTCCCCACCCAGACAGCAGGGCACGCCGCGTAATCACATCGGCACACACGGGGCTGCTCCAGCATGCTGCTCTCCACACCGGTCGGAGCTGGTGTGGAGACTGGATGGGTCACTGCACCTCATTCCCAGACCGGTGTCTATTGATGCTGGGGATGCTCATCAGGAGACAGACGGTTTGCACCAGTCCAAACAGGGACGGGTTCGCTTTTCATGCGATGGGACAATGGCTCTTGATTGTGTCTGTGAAGAACACGAGGGCCTAGCTTGTTAGGTCACAAAATGACTGTCATGTTCTCTGGTGGGCTGAGCTTGGTGAAGCCCCGGTAGGTAAACGACACAGCCAGAGGGGACGTCCCACACTACCACAGGCAATATTTGGGACAGAGGAAGATGAACAGTAGATAGCATGCAGCAGCAAATCTGATTCCTCACAATTATCCATGTGAGCCTGACAAGCACACCAGGCAGCCCAGGAACAGTTCAGGGTTAGACACCCTGATTGGGTTATTTGTCCTTTTGTATTCAAATGAGCAAAGCTGAAAGATGCTGGGAGGGTGTTCTGCAGGGTGCCTCTGCAGGTGCATTGTGGGTGCCGATAGCAGACTGTCCCCGTTTTCACCTGCATGCAAGGCCAACAACGACACACACGCACATGGCCAGTATTTAGTCAGCCGACCTAAAGAATGGCAGATTCAACCGACATAATCATATTAGAGTATGTATGGAAATTACATTACTGCACAACTCCTGATTAAAGAGGAGCAAGTGTGTGTGTGTGTAATATACATACACACACACACACGTATACATGGACAGACACACACACATACACACAAGTTGAAGATATGGGTTTGGTGACGAGATACATTCTGAGCAATAGGGACGAGTGATGCTACATCATGATTCAGACCCAGACACCAAGGCTATACCAACAAGCTGCTACACACTACTGGGAACAGAACAGCATAATGAGGTCTCATCGACGTTGAGACTTGTCATCGTCCTTCCTGAGGCAGGTAGCTCAAAAGCCTGGGGAACAGGTACCGATGCACAATTAACATTTTGTTTTTCTGCAGTGCTACTCTTCATTAGTCACGCAGGGACCATCTGACATGCAACACCGAGGTAGTTTAAGCCTGCTCCTCCAAGCAGTAAGCATCTACTGAATGAGATTTACATAGGCATGGAGGCTCAACCTTTATCCAGGAGACCTTTAAAAACCCAGAGTCCTATCACAAAGCCTTCACTTCCCATGCTTGATGATCAATAATCACCCAGAACAAATTGTTAAAAAAAAGTGAATAGTTTAATTCAAACTACAAATGAGTCAAGTATATTCTCGTTTCTTCCACACAGGATTGAGTTTGTAAAAACATGTAGGAAATTGATATTTACAGCAAATACACAATAAAACTTTTAGCAAGTAATAAAAGAAAGTCTTCAGTCTTGATGGCGCTGAGGCTGCTGGGAGTAAGGCGTACTTCTTAAGAAACATTGTCATTGTACATACTTACAACAAAATGTGTCCTCTGCATTTAATCATCCTATTGTATAGAGCCAGTGAGTAGCGCCCTGGGACCAACTCCAGTTCTTTTTCATATAGCCTTGCTCAGGGGCACAGGGAGGAGCATTAACCCCAACATACACGTCTTTGTGATGCTGGGAGGAAACCCACCCAGACATGGTGAGAACATGCAAACTCTACACAGACCTGGGATTTGAACCCACAACCTTCTTGCTGTGAGGAAACAGCTCTAACCATAGTGCTGCCATCTTGTTGCTGCACTGCTCCAGTGAGCAAAATGAACACGGAGGTTTTGACTGATGAACGCTCCAGGGAGGAGGAGTTTAGATGTGTTTACAAGTCAAAAATGCCCCGGTTTCTACCATGCATCTTTAAGTCCTGCATCATTGGGAGCATGCATTTGATATTGGTGAACTTAAAAACCATCAGAACAAACATTTTGCATGGATGTTTGTGTACGTCATCTTACCTTGGCAATCGATAGTGATACTGTATAACACCTTCACTTACCATAATTAGCAAATATGGATGTAACAGGGGGCTTTTCAGGAATTTGCTCTTTTTATTGAAAAGGTTGTTTTTAGAAATGGTCGTTTTATTCCTATGATCATTACTCTTTAGCTATTTCTGCGATATTTTCAATATATATTTTGGAGCAGCTATTATTTCTCAACAGACCATTACAATTAGATTTTCTTTTTTCTTTTTTACACAAGTCCAAAGTGAAGCTATAAGATTAAGAAGCAAAGCCATCATACCAATGATTAAAACCCATACATAAAATATTTACACATGAGCAACTATCCAGTGGTCTAATACTACTGAGCAAAATCCATGATCCTTCCTTCAGCATCCTTACACACATCTGTAATATTCTTTGACAACTCCAGCCAAGAGTTGAGACAAACAAGTCTGTATCGTAATTCTGTTCACCGTTTCGAACCCGTTCTCATGAACGAAATAGCAAAAATGTATCAAACCATCTCTACAGTTTTAAGAGCATTAAGAACAGTATTGTTGAAAGGGGTATACACATTAAACTGAATCAAAACTACACATGGTACTTTTGTCAGTACACATTTCAGGAACAAAAGAAGTCTAGCCAAAGTGAAATGTACCTAGACTGTTTTAAAACCGGGGGTTGGAAAAAAAGCCAGTCGACGCATCGAACTGCTGCTCTGCTAATCTTCATCTGCGCCAGGGCCGAGGCTCGTTGTCGTCTTCCTCCTCGTCGTCGTCCTGGAGCAACGCATCGTCACTCAGCGACTCTTCCTGGAACTGGTGTGAGAACACAGCCTGAGGTGAATGCTCTCCATGGTTTCAACAGTAAGTAGTGAGACTCTGCTTTGTGTGGTTGCATTGTCCCTCATAGTAAATATACATTTTAACTCATGTGGCAGTAGCCCCTGTAGGGTTTTCAAATCAATAAGTGGGTTTGAGTATAGTGAGGACAAATTTGCTGGCCAAACTTTCCTCAAGCTATATTGTAGTGAAATTGCCAGAGTTGGGGTGAGAGAACAGCGGTGAAATACTCAATGGGCATTAGTGAGCAACTATGCAGCAGGGATGACGGCAAAGCAAGCCAATCAATAACCAATGGTACAAATATGTCGTAAAACGATTAATTTAAACGGATACCCCACCTGCAGCTCTGAGAGGGCCATATGAAAAATTTTCTCTCGGTTAAGGAACAACAGTAACACTGTTGTTTATTTGGTTGCTAAACAACACACATTCAAATAGTCATCCAGGAAACTTATTTTTGCTGTGTGCTAACATATCTCCAGATGAAGAGCAGGATTCAATAGGAGTTTGTGAGGAAACTCAGGAGGGATAAACACATCTACCCTGCTACTGTCCAGCTAACCATGTTTAGAGAACCGAGGTGGCATTTGAACCAAGTTAAAATCCCTTTTGACAGCTTCTAATGATGGCGTATAGCTACTCCATAAATATTCAAAACAAGAAAGTGCTTGGAAGTAGCCGTTTTAATGGTTACTGCTAGATAGGACTTTGCCAGGAAAAATTGGTTACATAAGGTTTCAAAGTGAATTAAGCTACATGCAGGAGAAGGCACACAGTGCAGAGTTGGGGTACAAAATCCTCAAAAAGTACTCATGGGTCCCTGACTCCCCTGCAGTCTACATGAAAACATTATGACCCTCATTTGTTCTTTTTTTAAGATTTTATCGCCTTTCACCCCCACCTGAATTCCCTGAGTTGCCTACTGCTGGGTCAGTCTCTCTGATCCTCTCTAGAACGTCGACAGGAAGGAGGAAGTGCTAGCATGTGTCTCCTCCAAGTCACATGACCACTAGCCCTCACTAGTCCACACATCATGGTCTGGTGGGGAAAGCACAGTGCTTGGCCGTCAGAGGAGAATGAAGCAGAGTACTTTCACTTCACTTAACCAAGAGGCCTGGATGACCCAGAGGGGGACACTAGTGAACCCAGAATACTTTATCCAACCTAACCCTATACCCATAACCTATACCTGACCCTATACCCATGTGAGGCTTAGCCAATTATACCCCACTAGGTTTGGACCTCCGGCCGTGGGTGGAAACGGCGCAGCTTGGATTCAAATAACCAACTGCATGACACATAGATGCACTGAAAATAGGAGCCTTACACCAGTGGAGGCCATGACAGGCTTTTAAACTTTAGTGCTGAACACAGACGGTCAGGTACTTGCTGAGATTCATAGTCCACAATACCTTATAATATTGACAACAAATGAAAAATTACACCCAGAACAAAATTGGATTCAATTCAATAGTATAATGTACAAAGTGACATATTTTGTCTTCATTGATGTTGTACTGCTTCTCAGATGGCAGCAATTTGACGAGGGGTTTCTTATCAAGATTTTAAAAAGTTAAATTTATTGGTATGTAAATAAAATGCTTACTCAAAAGATAAAGATGAAGTGAAGCTGAGCATTTTTCATAAATATTGTTACGAATAAGCAGCCTTCATGCAAAAATGACCATCTGTGGCCTAGAGCGTCCTCTTTCTCTTATTCCTCCCTGTGATTTAGGATATGTTTCAAGCCAACAGAAAAAAATATTGAACACTAGTAGGCAGACATTAAATAAAAAATGCCTAAATGAGTGGATTAATTTAATACAAATGTTACCAACGAAACCTGATGTATAACAGCTAGTCTGAAGCTTCACCATAGAAGGAGGGTCCATTTTTACATGTCTCAGTAAGGCCAGATGCCTTTCCTGACACCCATAGAATATAAAAATGCTAAAATACAAACAAGTATTTTAAAGTTTTCGTATGGAATGCTTATAGCCACATTTCTGATGACAAAATGTCAGTGGAGTGAAGCATTAGTTCCATCTGTTCCATCACTGTGCCGTTTGTGTGAAGACTGCATAGGTTTAATTCAATATACACCAAACAAAAAAAGACCTGTACCCATTACTCTCCTAATACACTACCCTTACATCCTTTTACCTTTGGGGGAGAAATTGTGTTTTTTTTCAGATTTACGAGAAGACAATTTTGTGAATGCCTCTGTTTTTTTTTAAACTCTTGTTCAGATACATATTTGCACCACTAGTAAAAACTTTAGAGGATGAAAAACGTTCTGGTCACCAGTAAACACGTATGGCAGAACGTAGACCTTTACTAACATACTACATCATTATATATGGGAATGGTGTTGACTCAACAGCTCTGGTATCAACTTTATTTTATTCTTTTTAGTCTCGCTGAACTAGATCTCTGCGATTTGGAGTGGTCAGCACATGTAGGTACGTATAGTTGCACCTGCTCATCTTAATTTCACTATCTTGACAAAAGCCCTTAGGGCAATATGCCAATTTGATGAATTTGTACTTTAGAAGCATCCACATTGTTGTGTGGACTTCATTTTCCTTTTCTCAGGTGTTTAAACACCACAACAATTTTCATGTACCATCAAAGACGTAACTTGAAAAAAGAAACGGTGAGCTTTGAGAATGTAACTTGATCAATAAGCACATTTACTCTGTGGAAAGAACTTTTTCATTCTACTCCGAGTTATAAATTGCCACCACTGACCTCATCATCCTCTGGCTCTGCTTCATCTGTGTCTACTGTCCTTAGGGTCATCACAGGCTTATGCCAAGCTAGATGAAGATTGTGGTTGTTCAGCCTCACACCATGAACTGCTGCCTGAAGGATCAAGAACACAGGGCATAGTGGGAAATATGCAAACAAAACAAACGTGAAAGAAATGATAGTAGTGAAGTTAGTGTGTTTGAAATTAGTGTTGTAGTGAAAGTGTTGTGCACGTTAGAAATGAGAATTGTCAAGATAAACGTGCATATTTAAGAACAAGTGTGATTCTGCAATAAGATGCATAAAATAGAATTATTCCCTATTGATGGAGAATTTTTATTTTTAGTGATATCCTCCTCTTCTCATTCTAATTTGGTATGTCCAATTTTCAAAAGCCTTGCCATTGGTTGAGCTCTACTGCAGGTGGGGCATGCACTGACTTACGCGTGTATTCTCTAATACAAGTATATACATGAGTGGAACCAGCCAAGAGCCATCTTCTCACCTGTCAGCTGTGGGTTTCTCCAGGGGAATGTAACATGTGACGCTCTCACCACCCACAGCTGAACAGATGCCCTTCCACTTGATGGATTCAGTCCAGAGGGACAAATCCTACCGATTCCCTAACTAGGAACGGAGAAAATTGTGCTCCAATGATGCTCAGCTGAACTGGAGGCAACACTGGGGTTCACATCATGTACTTCAGGTTTGGAATGGAAGCAGAACATTCCTCTGCAACACCCAATGTCTGAATCCCATAGGGTTCTGAATTTAGCATTTTTGTACATATATTCTTTTTCATATGCGTGTCTGTACTTGGAATGTAACCTACCTGCTCTGCCTCAGCTCTGGTCCTGTAAGTGATGGTTGCACACAGGGTGTGCTCATCAATCTGGCAGTCTTCAATCTCGCCAAATTGCTTAAGAACAAGGAAGGATAGACAATTTGACCAACATTCAAATAAACCAGTTGTGCTTGGGTGCAAATCTACTACAATGCTTCACTGCAATTATATCCCTTTCAGTAATCAGTTCAGTATTTTAACTTTTGTCAAGCACGCAAAACCCAAGTCATATTTTTCCACTGCCTGGCCTATACAGTTTTATAATCGTTTGTCAACTGATCTGCCAGAGATACAGCCTCAAGCTGACTTACAGCAAAGTGTGGTAGCAGGTCGACCCGGTCTGCATCAGCAAACCCAGTAATTTCCAATGCTCGTGGTCGATGGTCCACCACAGCATGGAGTGACACACCTCTTCCTCGCCCTCTAGAACCTCTTCCACGTGCTCTGATGGAACCCCTGCCCCGGCCATGAACCCCCCGACCTCTTCCTGGCGTTAGGAGACCCCATTTAGCAGCCTGAACAAGAGAGGAAATGAAGGGAGGGAGCAGAGTTACACAGAACATATTGTCTGGCTAAAAAAAGTCATCATAAAGTCAAACAAGGTCACAAAACACATTTCACTTTCAAAAATGACAGTGAAAATGTCAGTCTCCAACAGTAACATCAGATTTTGATTAATATAACATAGTTCTCAATAATAAGAGTATGAGCACCCCCATGTGGCTGCACTTATGAGTAGCTGTACAAGTGGCTTGAATATGATTTCAAGTGTATGGGCTCCCTCTTCTTTTTATAAGTAGGTCGGGGAGGGTGTATAATTACGTGTGTGTGTGTGTGTGTGTGTGTGTGTGTGTGGCAATTTTAAAAATTAAAGAATTTTAAAACCAGAAACCTGATCACTGCATTAGAAATATTGTTGATACCTCAATTTGCAGCTGGGTATATTTAATCTTGAGTAAAGTAGTGTCCTCTCCTCCCTGAGTCTTCTTGTAGAGGTCCAGCTCAGTATCCAGCAGCTCCTTTTGAGCCTGAATGCATATCATATAGAAGAATCATGCAAGACAAAAATTACATCAGCAACACTTCCCCAAAACTAAAAAAAGCAGCACATCACAAAAGATGCCAAAGTCCATTTACCTTTTTTTTTTACGCACACCGACCCAACATGAAATTATGACATGTTCAGTTCTCCATCACAAAATCAATAAGAAACTACAAGTTTGACCAAGGCATCAAAACTGATCAATTATATTATTATTATTACTATACGTCTGATTATTTGTTATCATTCAGAGGGTGGAAAATGTGGGTGCAAGTTTGAGTTTTTTTAGGTTTAGAGTTTGAGTTTACAGTCCAGATCCCCTTGAACATGTCTACCAAGAGATTCTAACAGAGTCCTGAAGCAAATTGTGTCCATCAACTTTTAAAACGGAACAAGACAAACTGACCTAACTCCTCAGGACATATGGTACAGATTGAAAAATCTTCCTCACAAAAGCAATATCATACCAAGAATATTGTAAAGGGGCCAAATACATGACAGGATATGCACGTGAAGGAAAAATACTACATGGGGTAAACAAATTTCATTATAAGGAGATGAAACAGATTAGGCCAATGACTAATGGAACGGAAAGACAGTCGCTTTATTTGGTCATCATATTCCTACAATGAAAGTTGTCCTCTGGATTTAATCCTATTGTATAGGAACAGTGGAGAGCTCATGTGCCCAGGGAGCAGTTAATATCAGTCTTGAATATGCTTCAATATGCTTTCTGAAGAAGCCAGGATCGAACCAGCAACCTTAGAATTGCTGCTACACATTGGTGGTGGTTGAGATGAGTCCCCCCCTTTCAATATTAGGTGCTTGGGCTGTCTAGAAAGAATGCTATATAAAAGTAATTAATTATTATTCATCAAATAACTTATATCAAGCAGCACCTGGTTAGAAGGCTTTATATCTGACTTGTGTAGCATTACTCAGTGGGTAGAGCGGTCGTCTGCCAATCCCCGGTCCAGCAGGAAGCATGTCGAGGTGTCCTTGAGCAAGACACTGAACCCCTAACTGCTCCCCAGGCACCACATGGTGGCTGCTCACTCCTCCTATACTATAGGATGGAGTAAAATGTAGAGAACTCCAAATTTCCCCTTGTGGGACTGGTATTATTATATATTACTGGATAGACTTTGTGTGCAGGAAGAATGTACTACCTGGGCCTTGCTCTTGGCTGTACGTGGTGGGTTGTTGCTATTTGAGATTCCCATGATCTCCTCCTGCAGTTTAGTGATGCTCTTGGTCAGAATGTTCCAGGTCTCCATTGTCTTCGCCTTCTCTTCTGCTGTCATCGTTTTCTTCTTCTCCAGCTTTGAGATCAGCAGCTGCGGAGGAAAACAGAACAGCTACTAAATTTGTGTTTTAAGTCAGAATATTTATGCCACTCATGCCATCATCCTTTCATGATGCCCCTTTACACCGATATCAAACTTTCAAATTTACTGAAGACAAAAGAAGGAATATTTTAGAGGGGCTGACCGTATAGATGAGGACTTAAAACAGTTTTTCCAGCACCTCTAACTTAAAAAAGGATGTCTATCAAGTACCCCAAAATAGGAATTGATCCCATGTCTAAGCAAGGGGTTGTGACTGACATATTTGAATAACCAGGACAGCAAAAGTTGACAGAGAGGGGTAGTCATACACCTTAGGTTTTAGTACTTCCTGTATCTTTGTGGTACAATTTAGTTTCTACAATACTCTGCAGTAAATTCTAGGGCAGAACTTAAGGCACTTTTGTTTAAAGGAAACTAAGATATCTAAGTTTTTAACTCTATAGAATGGGTATAATGCACTTTTGCGCAACCCAACTAGCACAATGTGCTTTGTTACATACTATGTAATAGTAATCGCTAACTATAGGCTGAAAACGACAAGACTCAAAAGCTGAACTTGAAAGTGGAGACTTAAAACTTTAACAGCTATTTTAAGAATTCTTGTCTGGTCACTGAAAAAGGCAGGTAACTACCGGTATGCATAGCAGGGACTGATCACTGAACATTACACGAGTCAGATTCCCAATACAGCTCCAAAATAGGGTTTAAGCATCTCGCATAAATGCCAAAGCAAAAACACATTTTTATATTGTCAACAAGTGGAGGAAGGCTAGTGTAGCCCTTAATACACATCGCAAATTTTACCATTTGCATAATACGAGTGTAATCATTAAATGATACTCGTATGTTCTGAAACCATCCAACTCTGATGCCGTTACGTTTTGAATGAATCACTTGTATTATGAGAGTTCAAATACTACAATTATATCCCATCAACATGGGCAATAAGTTAGAAAAAGAGCTATTTCATGTTATCATTGTAAAGTAGTCTGAGGTAGATTGTTAATTGTAATAATGGGCTATACAAATAAAATTGACTTGATTATTAGAATGAAATGTGTTCTTTGCATTTAACCCATGGTATTGTATAAGAGAAGTGAGCAGGTGCAATGCCCAGGGAACAATTTCAGATCCTTGCTAGGGACACAAGCAGGAGTATTAACACCAACATGCATGTCCTTCAGATAGTGGGAGGGACCCGGAGGACACACATGCGCACACACAACCTGGGAAGGCCTGGGATTTGAACCCAGGACCTTCTTGGGGACCACTGTGCCACCCAAGAAACAACATTGCAAAAACATCTTTAGAATTATAACTTCAAAATCAGGGTGACAATCAGAAGTACTGAAATAGCTAAACAAAGGTGCACTTCTGATCACATCTTGGTGACCACAAGAAAATTTCAAACACCTTCTGCGTTTCAATGTGCTTCTCCAGGATTTCCTGCTTCTTCTTCCTGACATCTTGCTGCAGTCGTAGAGCTTCCTGTAGAGACAGTGACAACTCCGTCAGCCATTCCCTTCATCCTCCATGGTACAAGCCTTAAAGATTAGTGCCTTTCTCCACATACATACTTCCACCAAAAAACGTTATCTTCTTCTATTAAAGTCCTTTGCTTCCCTCTTCTCTACATCTCTCACCTGTTTCTTCTTCAGAGCTTCCTCAGTGGTCTTCTGAACTGCCTTCAAGGCAGCAGGATTGTATACAGTCTTGGTCAATCCTGTGGAGGTCGTAAACACCTACAAAGGGAACAATGTATAGAATTCAGTCATAAGTGTTACATTTTTCTTCCTCTCTTAATACCTTAACATAAACTACCAGGACCATTGTCGGCATAGTTCAGGCAGTCACTCAAAGCAAATATCACTGTCCTCTGTAGGGTTGTACACTTGTGGATCTTAGGTCGGCTGTAGATGCCTATCCACAATCCACATATTTCAGTACAGTGTGGACAGGGGATGTGGTAGAGTGGGTTATCAGGTAATCAGAGGGTCACTGGTTTTGTCATGCACCACTCAAGCTAAGAAAATCTACTTGATAGATGTTGCCCATTAGTCTATAGATGCTACAGCCTCCTACGTGGACCCTCAGACAAATGTGACCAAGTCCAATTTGAACCTGCCCTTTCCAAAAAAGAAAAGGTTTGCTTTGGGACCACATCGGTCTGAGCTTAACTCTGTCTTTATTTTCATGATATAATAAACCTGGGTAAACCGTTTATGCATGCCTGCGCATACATGACTCATCTACAGTTGACCAAGATCAGACAAGAGATGTTCCAAATGGTAACCTTATAATTTGTGAAACTCCCACAAAACTTTTAACCTTAACTTAATCTAATCTCAAGCTAACCCAACATAATTCTACCCTTGCACATGTACAAGTTTCACAAATCCAGTGTTACCATCTAAATATGAGCGGTAGCCACAACGCAACGTTGGTCAAGCAAACTAGAGCCTAAATTAAGAGGGAGTGATGATGGCAAAACCAAAATTATATAAGGTTTTGAATTACATCAACCACAGGAGATTTTTCGAAAAAAATATTGAACTAATAGGTCCTGTAGTATGAGATTACTTGCAGACAGATACACCTTTTCGCCCAATTCCTCTTCATTTCATTTATTGATTGCAGAGAAGACATATTCATATTTAACGAGATGTAAAAAATATGCAGTGATGAAACCCAACAATGCCTTTAGATGAAAGATTTCTGATGAGTTTTTTCTTTTACATTTCAAATTGGACCACATCTCCATACATTTATCTTTAAGCGTATGTATTAGCAGTTCATTAAACAATTCATCATTCTACTTCATAAACCGGCAAACAACTAATTTAATTCAATATTTGGTCTCTCGTCACAGCAGGGCAGTGAACAATTACAGTAGTTTGGTAATAGGTCATTATAGGATGAAAGAGCCAGTGGAACACAGAATTAATTGTCAAATGATACATATACCTTACAAATTATATAT
>OMLC01037192.1:0-10333 GCA_900302585.1 Regalecus glesne
GTAAGAAGTGCAATAAGTATGGAGAGGAGAACCATTTTGCAGGGAAATGTAAAGCAAACCTAGATTATTATAGAATGATTAAATATGTACATAGTGTAGCACACAGTGGAACAAATATATATATATATATATATTTATTTATTTATTTTTCCAGTGAGAACTTAGATGGGTTACAGTTCCACCGCGATTCACTTTTGGATGAGCAGTTGACAATGGATGGAAGGATGTGTACAGCACCAAATGAGAGAGATGAGCATGAAGAAACCCTGTTACTGGTGCGGTGATGGGGAATGTGAATGCAGTGGAGACTTGCCTAACAATGCTGCATAATTCCAAATTGACCGTGGTGCTACATGGAATATCATCCCAATTCATCCATTTGATCCCAACACGAAACCTAAAGACACAGAGAGCAAACTAGTCGAGGTCCGTCTTACGTGTCACCACTAGCCCCCAGGGTGTGGGGGTGGACACAGACAGAGATGGAGTTTAGGGGATTAAGGCCGGATTCCCCTCCTGAGGCCCCACGGTGGATTCTAATCTGCTCCCGCTGCCTCATCGCTTCCCAAGATGCACGCTAACCACTGAGCTACTGCGGCCACCCACAAAAAAATGCAATTTAAGACCAAGACACCCAACAAACTAAAAGCGGTACCAGTTGGAGTTCCTGGGGTGGGTAAAGACTGTGCCATGCCACTGCTGGGTAGAAGAGCCAGTGAGGCCATGAGACTGATACAGGTGCTCTATGAGAACACAATGGCACAGCATCGGTACCTCAGGGAAACCCACAGGTGGACAAAGGGACCAGTCAACGCAGAGGATACTGAAGGACGGCTGCCTTGAGGGAGAGCATGAAATTGAGGTAGACAACAGTACAGCCGCCAAAGAGACACCTTCCAGTCCCACTGATGAGGCTGCTGCTGGAGGAACAGCAGGACCCACGACATAGAGGACCCGCAACACCAGCAGAACGCAGCACAGACTGGATCAGCGCAATGGTTGTTTTACAACAGTTGAATGGGAAGCCTAAAGTATGCTCAGATCTGAGACCCTTGAACAAGGCATTGAAACACAGTCACTTCCCACTAGCAACCATCGAGGACTTACTACTCCCCGAGCTGTCCAAAGATAATCTGACCATCACAAATGTTCCAGTGCTGAGATTCCCCATTCCAGATGAAGCTCTGAACAGACAGTGTGAAGCCTCAGAGACAGGACGGCAGGGCTGTGCTTAAACGGAAGCAGACTTCGTGGCTATGGTGGTTAGTATGGAAAAGTCCCACCACTGCATATGTGGCCTCAAAGTTGTCGTTCTGAGTGATCATGAGCTCCCGTCAAGACCACAGTGAGACAGCCAGAGAACGGTGCTACACATTCAGAAGGAAGATCCAGATGTAGTGGACGCACTGGCAAAAGACACGCTGCTAGAAGACACCCTGAGCCGAGCCGGTCTACCTGGGGGTTCCTCCTGTAGTCCAGTGGAAGCTGGGGTAGAGACTGTTATCATGGTACATCACTTACCCATCTCTGGAGACGGACTCCGACACAGACCGACTGTGACAAAAGAGGATACAACGCTGCAGATCCTTACCAAAACCCTGTGCCAGGGACAGCCAAGAGGAAAAGACTCTAAGTGAACTCAGGCCAGGCTTCACATCCAGGAGGAGCTGAGCTACTAGGAGGGAACAGTGGTCAGGGGGGACATGCTGTCATTCCTGATGCACTGAGGAGAGAGATCCCCCCACCCTTTAGCCTCTCCTCACCTCGGGGTGGTACCTATGGAGAGCCAGAGAGTGTGTCCACTGGCTGGGCCTGACGGACCAAATCAAGACATACGGATCCAAGTGAGACGTCTGCCGGCCAGTGGGCAGTAAACGACAAAAACACTCACCTCACATGAAAGGCTGAGCAGGCTGTGGGCTGAATGGGGGATATGTCTGCCTTTGACAGTTAGGACTCCTCATCCCTGTAGATTATTCAAGGTTTTGTAAAATATCTGTCAGACAAAAGTCCACCGCAGTGATGACGAAGCTAAAAGGTCACTTCACTCACCAAGGCATTCTGATACAGTCATTTAAGACAGTGACTGCAACACACATCCCATGATGTCTTGATGCATGCTCAATGATCCAGGTATGGAGATCACAAAAAGAGGTGAATCAGTTCAACTGGATCAGAAGTTTAAAGTTAAAGTGGATCTGGATCAGAAACTTCCGATCCAGTTGAACTGATTCACCTCTTTTTAGTGACACATCCCATGAGTTCCAGAGATTCAGTCAACTGTGGCAATTCCAGCATAAGTCCTCATCACCAGGCCTCCCACAGAGCCAGAGCAAAGCGGAGTCAGCCTAAAGACAGCAGAGAGACTGATGCTCAAAGCGAAAGCCACCAGACAAGACCCTTATCTTGCTCTTCTAGACCACATAACACACCATCACAAGGCCTGGAAACAGCCCAGCAAAGAGATCACTCGGCTTCCACACCACAAACCTGCTGCCCACAGAAGAAGTCTCCTACAGTCAAAGGTCAAACAGACACAGCAGGATCTACAACAGCAGCCACCAACGTCAGTGGGCTTACTCTCACAGACTAGCTGGAGACCTAGACATGATGACAGCAGGTGACTGTGCCATGCCGCCCCCACAACATAATCAGGATAACATAGTTGTAATTGAATTACAAAAGATAAAACGGTAATAATAAGGATAACCTCATTCATGGTGAAGATACTAATCAATAAATATCTAAAATGCTAACACGTCAGATCAAGCCACTTGGCCGGGATTTGTCATGCGTTGAATGTGGAGAGATTGATGAGGATCCTCAAAAGTGGTGGGAATAGTGGTAGACGATATCAGTCCAAGCATCATTGTCCCGACCACTATAGTGGCACCGATTACACGTCTCCCAGTTTTGTCCGTGGTCACATACATAGAAAATGAGAAAAAAAAGGAAACATTGAGGGACATTCATTAGGCAAGGGAAACAAGATGAGAGCATGGTTTATATTAAACAATACCATATGCTCTAACTATATTATGATGTTGGCAGAGAACAGTACTTGGTCAACTCATTGAGACAGAAACCCACTCACCATGTGGTACAGATTATAAATCACAAAATGTAAAATCATTATTTGTAAGTTAAGCCAAAAAATATGAGCCTTAAATTGAGATTTGAAGGAATCAAGACCATGTGATTATCTGATGTCGGCAGGCAGGTTATTCCACAAGAATGGGGAGTGAAAAGAAAATGCCCTACCACCAGTTGACTTTCTTTTAACTTTGGGCACACGGAAGAGTCCTGTATTTTGAGAGTGGGGAGTGAGAGATGGAGTGTTTGTTATAAAGAGATCAGACAGGTGGGGTCAAGTCCACTCAAGATTTTAAAAGTTATTAGAAGCACCTTGAAATCGGATCTAACATTTACAGGAGGCCAATGAAGGGAGGCGAGAATTGGTGTAATATGGTCAAATTTTCTAGTTTTCATTAGGATTCTGGCAGCAGCATTTTGAATCATCCGAAGACTTTTAGTGCTTGCATGTGGCAGACCTGAAAAGAGAACATTTCAGTAATCAAGTCTGGATGTAACAAATGCATGTTATTCATATCTCTGCTTCAGCCATAGTCAGCAGGATCAAACTTTAGCAATGTTAAGCAAGTGGAAAAAGGCAATATTGGGAATTTCTTTACTGTGCCTATCAAAGGAAAGGATGTGATCAAACGTAGCATAAAGACTTTGGTCTCCTGTGTAAAATTACACAATTGTCAATCGTTATTGATACTTGATCAAAGAGGTGTTGGTGTCTAGCAGGGCCAATGACCAATAGCTTAGTTTTTATGTCTTGATGCATGCTCAATAATCCAGGTTTGGAAATCACAAACTGATTGAACTGATTCAACTCTTTTTTGTGATCTCAGTTTTATGTGAATTTAAAGGCAAAAATGAATAAATTAGTGACATCCAATTTCTCACAGCAGCCAAGCAGGCTTCCAGATTAGTCAGTTGAGTAGGATAATTAGCTTTAATAGGCACATGTAACTGAGTATCATCTGCATAGCAATAGAAATTAATTCCATGACTAAGTATAATTTGGTGAAATATAAATAGAGAAGAGTAAAGGGCCAAGAACAAAGCCCTGGGGTACACCATATTTAATATCAGAGAAGTACGATATGATGTTGTTATAACAAAGACAGTGTTTTTTTCCAGATAAGTAGCACTTGAGCCAAGAGAGAGCTAAGCCAAAGACACCAAATTACAATTTATTCTGTCAATTAATATATCGGGATTAATAGTATTAAAGGCTGCACGGAGGTCCAGTAGAAGAAGCACAGAGGTGGAATCAGAGTCCATAGCTAACCGAAGGTGATTTACCACTCTAGTGAGAGGAGTTTCAGTGATGTGATGGGGCCTAAAAGCTGATTAAAAAGGCTCATCAAAGTAGTTTTATTATATGTGGGTCAGAAGTTGTTAATACACAAGTCTCTTTAATACTTTAGAAAAGAATGTGAGATTAGAGACTGGGCGATAGTTTTTAAGAGACTCTTGATCAAGGTGTGGTTTCTTAAGATAAGGTTTGACCACTTTTGTCTTAAAACTGCTGGGAACAGTGCCAGTAGTAAGTGATAAATCTACAATTTCTAGCATTGTAGATCCCAGGAAAGGCCACAGGTCTTTAAAATGTTTTTTTTTTGGGGGGGGGGTAAGGGATCTGGTAGGCACAAGCTCAGTCAAACCTTCAAGAGAGATATTCTCAAAAGCTGTAAAAGCAAGACTATCAGTGATTTATTGCATTAAAATGAATGTTGTAGAACTAGAGCTGCAGGAATAGCTGGAGTTGAGGAACTAATTTTGTTTCACATCTCATCAACTTTATTTCAGAAAAAGTCTAGAAACTCACGGGTGGTGAGTGTTGAGCAGCTAATAGATGGTTGCTTTTTGATACGTTTATTTACAAGGCAGACACTGAGCGGTTAACTGTTCTGACAAGTGAATAGTGAGTGGGCGGCATAGCTCAGTGGGCAGAGCGGTTGTCTGGCAAACGGCAGGTTGCAGGTTTGATCCGCAGAATGCATGTTGAGGTGTCCTTGAGCAAGACACTGAACCCCTAACTGCTCCCCGGTGCCAAAATGGTGACTGCTCACTGCGCCCACACAACAAGATGCAGAAAATCTAAAATGTCCCCTTGTAGGACTGATAAGCGAGATATTATAGCTGGTATTATTATTCAAACTCAAAAAAATGGGTAAATAATGTAATAAACGGAACTATTGTTTAGTTATATGTTGTTTTTACAGATTGATTTTGAGGCTACACTAATGGCAGGACGGGACAAGATAAAGTTTGGAATCCACATACCAAAGATTAAATAAATATTTGCCCCAGTTGGGGCCGAACAATCAATTATCTTATCTCTGTTTTTGATAGAGAAGAGAATTTTAAAACAAGTGAATTAACAGGTATTACTGGCTCCACACCCAGATATGTATATGGACCAGCACACACAAGCAGTGTGGATCAATGAAAACACACATGATGGATTATTTTCTTAATCACACCATTGCTGTTTTATGTCTGACTCTTGCTATATTCAAGCCATAGTCTTTAATAGTGAGAGGTCCATTTCAGCAATGTCATGTTAGATTGCAAACGTTTTTTTCAGTATTTAAGGACAGCAATGACATTTTAGATTATGATGGTCATTTCAACCCCTCATTTATACGTATCATAGTCCCAAGTCCATGCAGGTGCCCTGTGAAATCCAGCTGGACGTGGTGAAATTGGAGTTTCCGTAGTTTCAGAACCCAACAGTGGCTGCTCGTTCAATTCATCGTCCCCTCCTGGCAACAATGTAGTCGCCAGGTGAGACACATTCCAGCACCATCCATCTGACAGTTTCTAGGGTTAAAAGCCATTTTTGTCCACAGCCATGAACAGGTTTTCCAAACTTGGCCTGAGTCTTTGGATGAATACCAGGCCTTTTCAATTGGGCGTATGACCTGCATAGGAATTAAATGTGTTCTTTGTTTGTGAACTTGTTTTTCACCTGTTTGGTTTCAGTCTTAACAGCTCTCCTGAGATGAGGGGGATTTGTACATAACAAGGAGCTGCAAACCAGATACATGGAGCTCGGTATGCTTTGGTCTGCCATGTGGATGTTCAGCTGGAGAGCCCTGGGTTGTGGAGTGGCAGGTTGTTCAATATGCTTGTAGAAAGTTCTGTTTAAACTCCCTCCCCTCCTTACCTTCCAGGGAGACAGACAGAAGGTTGCCCCAGTGAGGGGCGGCATAGCTCAGTGGGTAGAGCGGTCGTTCGATAATCCAAAGGTTACAAGTTCGATCCCTGGTGCTACAGGAAGCATGTCAAGGTGTCCTTTAGCAAGACACCGAACCCTTAACTGCTCCCCGAGCACCATATGGTGGCAGCTCACTGCTCCTATAGAATGGAATAGTTTTAAATGCAGAGAACTCCAAATTTCCCCTTGTGGGACGGATAAGGATTTCTATTATTTTAGCTTTTTTTCATCTTTCAAACTGCCGTTGAAGTGCTCCATCTCTTCCTTTGACTACACAGATGTTGTTTTTATAATTCCGTTTTTTAAAATGTTAAAAAAAATATTTTCCCCACCCAAATTCCCTGTGTTGCCTATTCCCTGGGTCTGTCGTTTTCGATACCCCTCTAGAACCTCAACAGGAAGGAGGAAGTGGTAGCATGTGTCTCCTCCAAGTCACATGACCACTAGCCCTCACTAGTCCACACATCATGGTCTGGTGGGGAAAGCACAGTGCTTGGCCGTCAGAGGAGAATGAAGCAGAGTACTTTCCCTTCACTTAACCAAGAGGCCTGGACCACCCAGTTATGACCCACTAACTATGGACCTCTGGCTGTGGTTGGAAACGGTGCAGCTGGGATTCAAACACCCAACTGCATGATGTAGAGATGCTCTGAACATAGGTGCCTTATCCCCCTACACCACCAGAGGCCCATAATTCCCCTATTTTACTAGAACATTTCGGCGTCATGTGAGCTGAACGGAGGCCGGTCACAAATATTGATTCTTTTAGGTTGCTCTCCCCATAGAACACTGTAGAGAGGAACTGGAGTATGGTGTGCATCACGCCACAGGAGACAAAGGCAATCTCAGGCCATTTGCGAGAGTAGTCTACCAGCTTGACCACAAAGTGGCACTCCATAAGTGCTGCATCAAAATGAACTATAGCCTCTATTGGAAAGGAAAGGAAAGCCACTTTATTTGGTCATTGTGTTCCTACAATGAAATGTGTCCTCTGCATTTAACCTATCCTGCTGTATCGGAGCAGTGGGCAGCATGCAGCACCGGGGGATTGTCACTCTGTCCCATACTTCGGTAGGATATGGAACAGGACTTGTTAGTGTTGTATGGCTCAGATATGCCATGTATCTGATATGGGATGCATGCTTTGACGGCTGCTTCAACATCAGTATCCATAACAGGCCACCAGTAGATCTCTCTCAGCCTCCTTTTCGTTCTCACTACACCGATGAGTCAAGTCGATGTTATTGGTATAGCCCATCATCCCGAATAAAACAATAACCTGAGTGGACTTTACATAAAAATGAGCATTGTGTGTGAGTGAGTTGAGTCTCAGTTGAAGACTTTCTGGCACCAGGAGATGATTCGTGCCCCTCACCATGCAACTGTCTTGACTTGAAAGTTCATTTTGCGGCTTGAAGTATAGCCATAAAGCAGGTTCCAGCGTCTTCGCTGATTTAGGGCCATCTGGACGAAAGCAGTTCCCGCAGCTTAGTTTGAACAGGGCCGAGAGCACATGTAGTTTGGAACGCCGCTGGCCACTGCAGTGAGGGTAGAGATGATGGGTGGAGGGGCCTGTGCTATGGCGGACATGTGAGAGGCCCCTGGCTGAGGGGCCCTTTGATGACACTGTGTGGCCCAGGAGAGACGGTTATTAATCTGATGCTACATTTTGGCAAATTCATCTGAAGGCCAGCACGGCCGAGGTGCTCCAGCACAGACTCTCAGCTGCTGGTTATGTTCTTCTGCTCCCTCTGCGAATCATGATGTCACCCACGCCTGCAGTCAGCTCAGACTGAAGATGTCCCCTGTACGAGTGACTCCGATTAACTGAGTCACTCTCGCTGGGATCCCCTTACCTGGATTATTGAGCATCCATCAAGTCAATAAGGAATTGGCAATCTATGCTGATCAGGGGAAGTGTCTGCTTTGGGCTGACCCAAAGGCAAAGGAGAGTCCCACGTCAATCTCCAGTTGCAGAGGCCCTAGGCAACTGCTTTCTCCTTTATGTGCAAACATTCATGCAAATGAAAGCCTACACATAAACATGCACATCAGCTCACTGAGGATATTACACCTTGCTGGACATGAGAAAAGTGTGTACAGGATATTTGGTACCAACCGCCACACCTCAGGCACACAGGGTCTGTGTGTTCCCATGTGCAAACTTTGTGCAGGGAAATGCCACTCTTATGCAAAACCTCATAACCAGTGACCGATAAGTGAATGACATTGCTTATCTCATTACAGCGGCACCTGTCGAGGGGTGGAATACTCAAGGCAGCAAGTTAACAGTCAGCGGTCGTGTTTGATGTGTCGAAAGTGAGACAATTCGGCAAGAGCCAAATGGTGATGGTTAGACAAGTGGGTCAGAATGACAAGTCCTGAGGGGTTTTTCTCCAGTATGGAGTGGTGTGTACCGACCAGAGGTGGTTAAAGGAAGGACAACTAGTGAACCGGCTCCAGGGTCATGGGCTCCCATGGCTCACTGAAGTGTGTTTGGAGGGAAGGCTAGTATAACATTTACTTTCCGAACAAAATTGCCTCAAACTGCAAGTTAAAGCAGCATGTACTTATCCTCTGCTTCCTCGTCGGCAGTCGGTGTGTAGAACAGGCTCTGGCCATCTGCTCCCAGGCAATGTGTGAGAAGATTGTGCTTTCTAGTATCTGCTAGCTGCTCCCCCAGGGCCAACACGTAATACTCAAACCCGGACACCCGTGGATTAAACAGCACCGCTGGTACTCCAACCATCCGTAGAGACTGGACTGTGGTTTCTCACCCTATCTGCACCATGGTAGAAGAGTTTGAACCCACCTCCAATACTCCTGGCCTTACTCCCTTTGCACCTGGTCTCTTGTACACACAGTATTTCTACATACCTGCCTTTTCTCTCTATGATATCAGCAGTTATCTCTTTACCAGTCATAGGGCCAACATTAAAAAATCCAACCCTCAGCCTCTACCCTCCTACCCTTCCTCCTCTCCCGCTGTCGCTGGACATACCTTCCTCCTCTCTTTCTCCTTCGGCCAACAGTAGCATGATCTCCATTGGCATCCTTCTGGCACCAGTGGGAGTCAATGGTCTCGACCAATCTGGTATGGAGATCCGATTTCTGATTCAAATAAATGATTCGGCAAAGGTTTTTATGCCCGATGTCCTTCCCCGGTGAAAGTGTCTCCGTTTACCTGGGCTTGTTGGGGCTGAGTCGGAATAGGTCAAAACATAATCAGTCAAATCAAAGAGTCTAATCAAAGGCTCGTCAATAGGAGAAATAGGATCTCGCTGCTACTCGACTCCTTAGAATGTGTTGGAGTAAAAGTAGCCTCATATCATTTCACAATGTTACGACAGAAAGTTACAATTTCATTTGGTAGACACTTTGATCCAAACACACATACATTTGAGAGTTAGCCATTTATTCCAAATCAAACTATATATGAATGTGCACAAACTTCACACCAGTTACTTATCTAGTCTACAAGACATTTGATATGTTAATCTCAATGTAATGTCTGTTTATCCTCCGTTTTAAGCATCATAGTTTACTGATAACGCCAGCTTAATGTAGAAGTGCCTCGGACAGCTCATTTTATTTGTTTTTTTCTTAAGGCAGTTATCAGCCATTGGGTCATGGGGAATGAAGAATTTGAATTTAGATAAGTATTCCATTTGCGTTTATAACAATAGAAAATGGCTGAAAATAAAATGTGAGCATATACTTATCCATAAGCTTCCATGTTCTTCAATGTTCCAATGAAGTACGGGGGCGGCATAGCTCAGTGGGTAGAGCGGTCGTTTGGCGATCGGAAGGTTGCAGGTTCGATTCCCGGTCCTGCATACAGCATGTCGAGGTGTCCTTGAGCAAGACACTGAACCCCTAACTGCTCCCCGAGCGCCATATGTTGGCAGCTCACTGCTCCTATGTAATAGGATGGGTCAAAAATGCAGAGAAATCCAAATTTCCCCTTGTGGGACTGATAAGGGAATCATCATCATTATTATTATTATTATTATTATTATTATTATTACTATTTGA
>OMLC01037193.1:0-10225 GCA_900302585.1 Regalecus glesne
CTAGTCTCACACCCAGCAGGCTTCCATCCAGAGCTGTGGTGTAGTTAAGCAGAGACTGGTTTGATGGTTTGAAAAGGGGGTTAAAGACCATCTATGTGAAGAGGGAACCACCATCCTGAACAAAGGTGGGGGGGTCTGAGAGTCCATGTGTCATCATGTGACAATGCTGTGATTGATCCTATTGCCCAGTCCTCTGTGAATAGTCCTCATGACCACTGAATGTCCAGCCAATGAGCAGCTCTCATATGAACCCAGCCTTTAGTGGTGTGGTATCACTGTGTTGTTGATCAGGGTGGGGATGCTGCAGTCAGCTCAGACTCAACATGTCTCCTGGAGGAGAGAGGACACGTCTCTGTATGAAACCTCTGATCCAGGTGAACTGGTTCTCCTTCTTTGTGGCTTTGACTGTGGTGTTTGTGTGGTCCTAGATGGCAGCGCAAAAGAGGATGTGGTCATCACCAAACCCCTCGGTGAAGGCAGAATGACCTGCAGGCAGATTCGTCGCAACTCAGCCGGTTGCATCAAGCTCCGAGAGGAATGCAAGAAATGCAAAGAGATTCAGCAAATTGGTATAGTGAGACCCTTGACCAGTCTGCATTTCACTATGTGACTTTGTTAGATTAGAGATTAGAAACCTGAACAGACAGTTCCTCACTTTTGAAACAGTAAAGAAAAGGATTGGACATGTCAAGTGAAAAAATGCAGCTGACAACCCCCCCCCAAAAAAACCACCTAGAACCTGGAGTTGACACGGATAACATGGCTGTGTTTTCACTGACACGCGTAGATTGCATAGCTGCATTGTCATGGAACCAAGCCTGTGTGTTCAGTGAAGATGGCCTGCTGCCTCGCTCACATGCAGGAGGCTTTTCCTGCTCTCAGGTCACCTGTACATTAAATGTTATCCATGTCTGCAAGCAAGGAGTCAGGAAAACCGATGCTTTTAACACTTGCTGGAACTGAAAGGAATTATGATGATAGAAAATGTCCTATAAGACAATTCCATATCAAGAGCCATGTGAATTGGAATGAAAGCAGACCAAGTTTTGACACCAGGATGCTGTGGATGGAAAGATGAATTATTCCTATCTCTAAAGTTATTTTGGGATCAACCTGAAAATAATCTTTTCATCAATTATAAGACCAGTGGACTTATCATCCCACTGTGCTGTTCATAAGGACAGGGATACCTGCAGTAAGTTAAGATTGACAAAGTCCCTTTAACGGGTGAGGAAACCTCTCTCCCACTAAATGTTGTTTCCAGAAGAACTGATTCACTTTTGTGCCCTGTGAAGAATATTATTACAAAGTGGTTAGGCTATCATTCTGAAACAAGAGGATATGATATTAGCCCCACTGGGGGAAATCTACAGTGTTACATTAGCAAAGTGGAAAGCTCTATCAGAGGCCTAAAATCAAAGACATATTATAAAAAGCCTTTTAAACAAGGGGAAAAGAGTCTCTCATGTGTCGACAGCATAAAAAACATGTTGGGAGGAAAGGTATCTAATGACCATTTAAAATCCATGCAAATGATTATCTGCATATACTCCATATGTATGAGTAACATGGTGTCTGCATGTCTCAGACTGCTCTGGAAAAAAGCCTCTGGAGGGCCCACTGAAGGCACAGCTGGAGGAGGCCCTGGCTCTAGCTAAGACTTTCACCCAGGAATACAACACCCTACTGAGGAGGTTTGAGGAGGAGATGCTCAACACTTCCACCATACTGGACCTCTTCAACAGACAGTTTGGCTGGGTGTCAACCTTGGCCAACAACACCAAGACCAAAGAGGGGATCTTCCATGTTCAGGCAGTATGTTGGATCTCTTGTTCGGCGGTTGCTTTCAAAGGGTGGCCAACATGTCTGATAACCCTCACATCTTTTATAGTTGTCGAATTCAAATTGTTCTCAATCTATCTTTTTCATTTAGGTGATGAGCAAAGACAGCGACGGAAAGCCCAATGAGAATGAGAAGCCAGAAGAGACAAATGTCTCTGTGCAGCTTTTTGACTCTCCTCCTATGACTTTTACTGTGCCAGGCGACATTCCCTGGACTAACCCTAAGTTTTCTGAGATGGTGGCCAAGGAGGCTCTTGACCGCTACAAGGAGACCCCCATGTGAGTGTCTTTTGCAGCGTGGTCCCTTCTTGGAGCCTACATATCTCTTTGGACCACATGGCATGATTCTAGTCCCGTGCAAGCTGTGATGCTAACGATTGTTACATCCAAGAATCTTTTGTATTAAAGTGTGACTGAAATCAGATTTGACCTGTCTACAAACCTTGAGATAATACAGCAACATGGTTTTTACTTGTAAAGAACTAGTGTTGGGGGGGTTGGCATATATTTATTTATAACCTTTCTTCTTTGTGTGTGTGTGCACTAGTGGTTCAGTGGTAGAGTTTTCACTTGCCAACCAGAAGACCTGAGTTCTAATCCGGATCAGTGCAGTTTGTTATTTAAGGGGCGGCATAGCTCAGTGGGTAGAGAGGTTGTCTGGTAATTAGACGGTCGCAGGTTTGATCCCCGGTCCTGCATACAGCATGTGGAGGTGTCCTTGAGCAAGACACTTAATCTCTAACTGCTCCCGGAGCGCCACCTGGTGGCAGCTCACTGCTCCTATACAACAGGATGGTTAAGATGCAGAGAAATCTAAATGTCCCCTTGTGGGACTGATGAGGAATTTTTCCCCTCAAGTGTTCTCATTAATACATAATATCAATAACAATCCAGTAATTCAAGGGATCTATTTCAACCTTGTGTATTACAAGCCTGTTTCCTGCATGAACAGCACAAAACAGATTTTTACTGCATAAGAGTGAAATAAATCCCTTGAATGACTGGATTATTTCACTCCTTATCTTTGAGCACTCTCCCCTGTCTGTTGGTGTTTTCCTTTTGGACATTCATAATAATAATACTTCAAGCAGATTGGGTATCAAACGATGTCCAAAGAATAAATGGATGCATTTCTATCAAGGTTGGCAAGTCAAAAGCTTTGATCTCTATGGGCCAGACAGATTTAGTCTCATGGAGCTGAAGACAAAAAAACATGCCAGTTTAACATGCCTATATAAAAATCCTATTTCAGGTAGCTTTTCACTGCGATGGACAGGCTAGTGAAAATGGAATATGAAAATACTTTTCAGTATGCTTTAACATCCAATATTCTCTTCTTTCTTTCTCTATTCAGTGTAGTCAAGTAACACCACCAGTGGACAAGCGTCCCTTCACTGCCTGCTGACTTTAGGAATGTCCAGGATTGATCAACATTTAAGAGAAAAATCCACCGGACACCCAAAGAGCAAACCTGCAACACTACCAAACCCTACAGCAAACCCATGTTGATCCATAGATTGTTTCAAGTCCAAAATCAGAATGCAGCTAGAAGCCAATCATTTGGCAGAGTCTAGAGTATGCTTCAATTTTCACAGACAACCGTAGTCCTTCTGTAAGAAATGTCATCATGTAAAAGCTTAAGTGTAGGAGGTTTCATTGCTTAGACTGTCTAAAAGAGAAGCCAAGGCCAGGTCAGATTCCATTCGGAATGTGGTCGAAGGCATCTCTGATACACTGATGCCTGTCACTTCTCCTGATCTTAGCCAGTGAAATGTGTGCGTGTGGTGGAGTGAATCCGCCTGCTGACAGTAGAGACTACGTCTGGGAAACCAGTGACCAAGACTAGATTCTGATAAGCCCTGCTTTGAGACCACCTGTATAAGCCTAGCAATGATGCAGTTCATTAAAAATAATAAAAGTGCTCACAGCTATATCGTTTGTGTGCTTTTGTCACAACAGACTTTAAGTCATACAGATCAAAACAAGGTCATTACAGCGTGGGGGCCACGGTGAGTGAGCAGTAGAGAGCACATCAGGAAGTCAGGTGTTGTGAGTTCGATCCCATCAGGGGGCATCAGGAAGAGCTACTACTATGCTCCCTAAAGGTGGGGGGGTTGCAGCACATACCACATGTTGCAGTTGTCATTGCTTTGATTCCAGCTGGCCGTCTTTGCTGCACTTTGTACCCCTCCAACATTCCTGTCTGCCTCTTAACACTGCTACTAATACTGGCATATCATGATAAATGCCCCAGAAGAGAGAGGTCCGTCTGAGGTGTCACTGTAGTCCCCATGTTGTGGGGGCAGACACAGACTTAGATGGTGCATGGGAGATTAAAGCCAGACACCCTTCCTGATGTCCCGCGGTAGGTTCAAACCCACAATATCTGGCTTGTCAATGCCTGAAACACACATTCCACCATTGAGCTATGCCATGTTGTGTTTGGTTTATGACAACGAGAGAAAAGTACATGCATTGGGAATGAACAAGCTAAGCATCACAGGTTCAATCCCACCGCAGGGTGTCAGGTAGGGTATCCAGCTTTAATTCCCCATCCTTCATCTAGGAACCACCTCCACAACATGAGGAGTAATTGAGACATAAAAAATGTTCCTTTTAACGTTACCGTTTGATTACTTATTCTGTTATACCATTATCTGTTATACTGTCATATCTCCTTTATATGTATGTAGATATACACACACCTCTTATTATATCACTTTATTTTACCTACCAGCCAAAGAATTTCACGCTACTGTGCTTGTACAACTGCAGTGACAATAGACACCTTGAGTCTTGAGAGTAGTCACTGAAGAGCCATGTTAAACAAGCGGTAACACTCTAGCAGCAAATTCTGCCGAACCTCTGATGCCTCTGACATGCATGTGCCTTCTGAGAATTAAACTCCAAATATGTATCAAAAATGTGACGCCAATACTTTTGACCAAATTGTAAAAATAAAAATCTTATTACTTAAAATCACAGCTACTCATGTTTGGAAGCTAAACAAATGAGTCCATCCAGAGAACAGCTTTTAAAATATTGTGCTGTTTTATTTTTGTGTAAAAATCACACAGCTGCTAGTTGACTCTGCAGAGATACATCCATGCAGTTTAACATCTAGGATCCCACAGCCAAGAGGGAAGGAATTAAATATATTCTTTCGCCGTTAGTCAGCAATTAATGCAATTTACACAAGTTCAAAAGTGTGTCATATACAATATATAACACAGACCTGGACGCGCATAATCAAATTCCTATAGGAAACCACCATTTTGATTGCTCGTCTGATTTTCATTTCCGATTGCACCAGGAGTGATCAATCAATCCTAAATGGAGGGACTCCACAGGGTTTTGGATGGTATTAGTTCCAGGTCTGACAACGTAACCACACACACACACACACACACGCACACACGCACACACACACGCACACACGCACACACACACACACCATCATCATTCTCGACAGCAGAGAAAGAAGGCGAGCCTTGGAGCAACAACAAGGAAGAGATGTCAGTCAGTCAGAATGGAAACTTGAATGCCGGTGGAGAAGTAAGGCTTTAGAAGACATTTTTGTCCATGGCAAACATTGAGGAAGCTCAGGGAACAAAAGAAGAAGAAAGAAGTACTGGCTGAACCACACAGTGTCCAAAGTTTGGTTCGTTTTTGTTTTTTGGGGGGCAAAAAAAACATCATCATCATCATCATCATCATAGTAGTTCTGTAAGTTTATAGTTTGGAAACAAAACTGAATGGTTTTGATTTTGTTTCCTCTTAAAGCATCACTCTTTAAATATATGTGGAAGATGGCCACAACATACAGGCTAAAACAACAGTAATGGTAAGCAAGGAGGTAACGTAAAGGAATAATAAAGGCAAGGACAAGGGGGTTTTCAAGTTCAAAGTGCAAGTTGGGTCAATCTGGTCTCACTGTCTGTTGACTACTCTTCATTTGTTAGGCCTACACCCAACAAGAGACATCTTTACATGGGCAAGCTTTCACAGGCTACTAGATCTTACTGATTAGTGCGACACGCTAAACACTGATTTGTAGTCACTTCAGTCCTTTTCTGTTCAGAACTGAGAGGCGGACTTTGATTGCTGGTTAGCGCCAAAGGGCAAACTAATCCTGGATACAGGCAGTTGACCAGAAATCCCACAATACAAAAACCACAGCTCAATTAGCTAATTGTAATTAGTCATTCTGAAAAGATGTTTCATCATACTTGCATAGAACTGATTGCCCGATCAAGAAACAGATGAATACTCAGTGTTCCTTGGTCTCCACATATCTTTATGAGTATGTCTGAGCCTATATGTCTCCTTCAGTCAAACTGTGCAACTAGAACTGAAGAAGCAAGGGCATAGGTTGTTTTTTTTTTAATTTGAACTTTTTTTTTTAATCACCAATGATGATTAGAGCTAGAAAACTCACAAGCCTGGCCCTTTGTACTCAAAGAGCAATTGCCATCCAAAGCAACACTATACCGAGCATTCTTGTCTTACACAGGTGGAATTTGGGGCTGCAGAAAAATGCACTGGTTTATGGAAAGCCGGCAATCTCAGTCAATCACAGAGGAAATCTACGAGAAAAAAAGGCATTTTCAAACAGTCAGGAAAAGCTGAAAGCAAAAACAAACTGTATTTCTTTAACAACTGAATTGGTTTAAATAAGGAAAGGCAAAGCTACTATTCAGTCAATCAGCATCATGGTCAATCCAGCAGATTAATCGTAACACTATAAAAAGAAGAGAAGAAAAGAAAAAAGCAGAGAACACACATTCATTTTATCTATGCAACTGCTGCCGGTGTGAATTCACACCTGCAAATGCACAGACACAGAAATAGGCACACGCACAGTGAAGGATCTTAATCAGATGTAATGGGCTGAATGTCTGTCGTATGATCAGCTGAAATCCTTCATCAAAACTTGTGGTCCTGCACAGACTCTAAAAGAACATATACCCAAGTATGACATATATGTCAGCAGAGAGGGACAAAGGCCTAGGTAGAGGTTCAGTTCTGTTTTCCACAGACCAGACTAGTGGTTAGGTAGTCCTGGCCCACTCCCGTCTCAGTCAGCTATCTTCCTAGCCTTTGCATTTCTTCAGGACAATAAAAATGGGACAGTTATGGGGTGGCATAGCTCAGGAGGTACAGCAAATCATCTAATAATCAGAAGAACGGTGGTTCAATCCCAAGCCCCATCAGAAATCATGTTGAACTATCCATGAGCAAGAAATTGCTCCCCAAGTGCTTCAGCTGCCCACTGCTCCTATACAATAGGATGAGTTAAATGCAGAGGACACATTTCCTCGTAAGAAAACAATGACCAAATAAAGTGGCTGTCCTTTCCATTTCCTTTCCTTTACACTAACCCATACTCCTTCAAACCTCCCCTGTAAGACTGTACTCTTAGTCTGACTAGTTATGATTAAAGTTGATTACTTGTGTAATGTGTATTTTTTTGTGTTGCTGTGTGTCTCAGATATAGACGTCCACAAAATAGCGGGGTACAGGGAGCTGAGTTGATGACGAGAGAAAGGGGCTTGAGGCAAAACACAAAGAGGGCCCCATCCTCACTTCAGTCCAGAATGATGTGGTGAAATTCTCCTCATGCCCACACAGATTAAAGATGGGAGAAAGGTCTAAGCTGCTCCAGTTGAACCTCCAAAGATATCCTCTCTTCAAGCAAGTCCTGACAAATAAAAAATACAACCCAAGCAATTTCACACAAAGAACTTTTTCATCTTTAAAAAAGATGAATGATATGCATGACACATTCGAAGGCTCAATTTTTGCTGAATGAACAATTAATTCAAACTATGGATTTTTATTTGTTTTCCCTTTCCACTGCCTTTGAAAAAAGCACTTTGTCAGAATTTTATATGGACCCGTACCTTCAACTGCTGCTGTAGTTCACTGTTAAGTCGTGCCAACACCGTGTTAGTCTCTTTGTTTCTCCTGATGGAAGCTTGGATTGCCTTTTTATCCTTCCCCACTGATCTGAAACCAAAAGCATATCGTGACTTTAATAAGATGCTAAAAAAAGGACTGCAATTATTACAAAACCCAGATACATTTGTATGATTGCTTATTTAGTAGTTTTTGTCTGGAGTAGGGCTGAACGTTTTGGAAAAATCTGTGATCTTCAGATCAATGTTGTGCTCCCAATATAGATTGTGATTAAAAAAAGTTAAGATGAGTAAGTAAGAGATGCTGCAGTGTCTTGACAGACATGGTTTACTTCATTGAGGTCCTTGCTGGCTGCTAGTATCAAATCGCAGCATGGCAAGTTGTTTTCTTGATTTACTGCTCTCATTCATGTCACAAGGGCAGCTTGTGTGTACATGAATGCCACATGGCCTGGTTCTTCTGATCCTCCAATTGATTAGATTCTGTAATATGATTTTTTTTACGTTTTCATTTTAATTACCTCTGTAATTAGAAAAAAGTTTTCTATTATATTGCAAAGTTGGTTTGAATTCAAATGATTTTTCGGCCCTCATCTGTAAGGGATTGTTATGAGGAAGGAGATAATGACAAGATTGCACAATGACTAGCACAGACAAATTGGGACTGCATACAGAGAGACAACTAAATTTCAAAGGGACTTTGAAGGAAAATTTCACTGATGGTTTCATGTATGAGCAATCAGTACTAATGAGTAATGCAGTCAATTGAAGAAATAAAGTCCACACTGTGTACTATACTGACTGAGAAATCGGTGTTATCCGGCTCAAAGTCTTCCTCACATTGCCTAAACCTACCAGAATGCATTACTGCACATTTTCTCCTACATTGTCATCCATGAAATTATCTGCCCTGATGTTATGGGACTTCATTTCTACCATCAGAAATGTGGTGTAGTCAAAAGCATGAGGATCTTTTTTAACTGTATCTTTACGCGGGGCATCATGAGGGCATGCAGCCTTTATCCCCCGCGCGTCACCGAGGTCCATGTCCATCCTGACAACACAGGGACTAACTGCCACATGTACCAATGGACCTTGAGAGTACTACAAACCCTGCTAGACTGTAATCTTTTCCAGCTGCCAATTGACAGCATAAGTCACTTAGCTGCCAGCAAAAACTCAAGACCCACTGCCTCTAGAGACACAGATGTAATCTGGAACAATTTTCAAGTGTTTTTCATGTGCTATCCTTGTTGCAGATAGTGATAAAACATGTTAAATTTTCCCCTTAAGGCATTAGCTCATTGTGAAGAAGAGACAACATAATCAAAATTGAAATGCATTAGAAAAGGTTTGTGGATAAAAAAGATTGCATATAATTGAGGCAGTTTATGTTTGTTTTGTTTGCTAAGAGATAGTGGGCATGGAGATAAGCAAATCACCTGGAAAATGTGACAACACAGCTGTTCACTGACATATGATTATTGCTGACAATCATATATGGGAGCTGTTGGTGCAAAGAATTCAACTTGCAGGCAAGCCTGTACATGCTGCAAGAGGCTACAGGTAATACTTTTTCCCCCAAGTTAATGTGTGCTTTTGATCATACAGACAGACATAGTCATGTTTCCAAGCAAGTGTAATTGCTGTGGTACTCTACACTGTAATCTCCTCTTTATATCTGATTGTGAAGTTTTTCTCCACAATCAATATCAACTACCATTATAACACTTTCTTTCTTGAACAGGGTCTTAAAGTGCCCTGCTGGCTAGCCAGAGTGTGCTTATTTTCAGAATCCACTAATCAGCAGGGAATTCACAACTTGGGAATAACAAGAAGGGTTATGCACCTAGGGATGGAGGGCTGAGTAGCCAGGACGGTAGCAATTAGGTTGGATTTCTGCTGTCCATGCGGCTCATCCTCTGGTCGAAGCTCATCTTCAGACTTCAACCTTCGTCGCACAGGCTTGGGAGGTGGGGCCAGGGGGCCAGAAGAAGCTTTGACCTGATGGAAAGAACAAAAATAATATTAATGTTATAGTTTATTACTTTTGAAGAAAAAATAATAACAGCAATAATACCAACCATCTAGCCAATGGAAAGTAGACCTTAGTAGGGATTTCTGGAACAGAAACTAGGAGGCATGGCAATACTAATGTATCAAATTTAGTAACCACTTGAAGTCACTCACGCTCGCCAAATCTGTACTGGCACAGCCATTTAACATTTCTACATCTGGATCATAATCACTTAGCCAGATATGTAGGGCGTGCACTGCAGTGGGATGGGTTGTGATGTCTAAATCACATTATCAGAGGAGGCAAACATATTAGTCACTAACTGTGAGATAAAATCTATGGTTGTGCATTATTTAACGATGTATGAAGTATAAACTACATGCCATAAATCAGCTAAAATCAAAAACTGCAGTAAGTTTGAAAAATGGTATTGACATACTGAGTTGAC
>OMLC01037195.1:0-10778 GCA_900302585.1 Regalecus glesne
ATATATATTTCTTAGCCATCTGGTCAGCTGATTTATGTGTAATCTTTTAGTGTGATATAAGCACTGCTTGTGTGCATGCACTATCACTGGAGCTTGACAAATACTCAGGAGACATTGGATGGAACAGAAAACGGTTCACTCACTTCTCACTCCTTTCCTGAAGGTCTGCTGCACATACTTGAGACCCGAAACAATCTCCTTGTTCACCTGAGGGAATACAATCGCTGTTATAGATACGGATTATAACACAGATCTGATATAATTATTTCTTGCAACCTCTGGAGCTACCACTGGAACAACTACTACAACTTCTACAACTTCTACTACTACTTCTACTGCTTTCATCTTCCCAGTAGGGGTTGCTAAAACAGTTCATCCACCTCCATTTCTCCCAGTCATGAATCTTCCTCTGTCACACCTGCATGTCCTCCCTCACCACATCCACAAAGCCCCTCTTTGCTCTTTCTCTTTTCAATTTGCCTGATACCTCCACATTCGGCATCCTTCGCCCAGTATACCAGCATCTCTCTTTCACACATGTCCAAACATCTCAATCTTGCCTTTTTAGCTTTGTCTCTAAATGGTCTAACCAGAGTTGTGAAAAGGGTGAGAGAACAACCCAGAACTACATGGCACGAGCTTGTTGATGATCTAAAGGCAGCTGGGACCACAGTCACCAAGATGACCATTGGTAACACACGACGACGTAATGGGTTGAAATCCTATAGTGCCCGCAAGGTCCCCCTGCTTAAGAAGACACATGTCCAGGCCCATCTGAAGTTTGCCAATGAGCACCTGGATGATTCAGAGGAGGCTTGAGAGAAAAGTGCTGTGGTCAGATGTGACTAAAATCAAGCTCTTTGGTATCAACTCGACTTGCCATGTTTGAAGGAAGAAGAAAGCTAACTTGGACCCCAAGAACACCATCCTCACTGTCAAGCATGGCAGTGGAAACCTGCCTTGGGGGCTGTTCCTCTGCTAAGGGGACAGAGAAAATCCACCAGATCGAGGGAAGGATTAATGGGGTCATGTACCAGGAAATCTTGGGTGAGAACCTCCTTCCCTCAGCCAGGCCACTGAAAATGGGTCATGGATGGGTGTTCCAGCATGACAATAACCCAAAACATATGGCTAAGGCAACAAAGGAGTGGCTCAAGAAGAAACACATTCATTCATGGAGTGGCCTAGTCATTCTCTGGACCTTAATCCTATAGAGAATCTATGGAGGGAGCTGAAGCCTCGAGTTGCCAAGTGACAACCTACAAACCTTAAGGATTTGGAGAGGATCTGCAAAAACTTAGCGGCCAACTAAAAGAAACATTTGACCTCTGTGCTTGCCAACAAGGATTTGTCCACCAAGTATCAAGTCATATTTTGGGGGGTGAAATACTTATTTTCCCCAATAAGAGCTATAAATATCCAAAACACATATACTGTGATTTTCTCTGAATGTTTTAATATTCTGTCTCTCACTGTTAAGATGACCCTACCATAAAAAGTATAGACCATTCATTTATATGTAAGGGGGCAACACAACAAAATCAGCAGGGGGTGAAATACTTTCCCCACTGTCAAAACTACTCATCAACACTACACAAAACCTTGAGACCAACATCCATTGATTTCCAACTAAACCTCACAAATGGCGAAATTTATAACATTGTGAGATGTGGACTATTGGTTGTGAGATTTTTTTTACCTGCATCAAGGACCTGACAGGTGGAGAATAAGAGGGGCATTTTCGTTAGTGTCAGGGAGGTTAATAATCACACATTAGTACAATGTCTTTCAAAGAAGTGTCTAGGGGCTGTGTCTACCTCATTAAAAATCTCTGGTCCAATGTGGTAAATTCCAACAGTTATTAAAAAATGGGTGAAATTAATAGTGAAAAAAAATAGTGAAAAATATAATTGTTTTCAAACACTGATTGAGGTTGGAACCATGATGGTCTGGATCAATTCTCACTAATGTACAAGCTGTGAAAGGGTCTCACCTTAAAGCTGATCTTTATTCTGTATTCAACTCCCTCCTTGAGGATGAATGACTGCTTCTTAAAGGTCTCCAGGTCTCCTGGAAGAAACCACCACAAAACAAGTGAAACACAAATTCAAATAAAGACAATTGAATTCATACGGTCACTCTCTCCCTCTCTCTGGGGAACAGATCCCTACACACACACCTGCAAAAATAAATCCCAGTGTGATGAGTTTCAGTGATAGTACTAACAGATGATTCTGTGTGTGTCAGAGTGGTCCCACCATTGATCCATCTGCCTCAGAAGGCAGGAACCTTACACTGAAAGTGTGTGTGCGTGTTTGTGTCAGGGGGGGCACAAAGCCAAAAGATAGAACTGCACTATCAAAAAGCTTACAGGCCACGTGCACAACAAAACCACCATCCTGTCACAACCATAACCAAGACATTGCACTCCCCCTACGGGCACACGTTATAAACAGATTAGAGAACAATTTGTTCGTTAATTTATATTTCAGTTTCAATCACCTCTTCCATTAATGCAATAACATTTAGACACCTTAACAGGATTATGCTTTGAACACTGAGTCATAGCGTGTTTGATCTAAAGCTAAACCTAGATGAGTAGTGGGACTACAGACACTTTGTTAGTTGTATCGTTACAATGAATTTTGTCCCCTGCATGTAAACCATCTTATATATAGGATGCATAGGGTAGCTGCAGCACCCGGGAATAGTGAGAGGTTCAGTGTCTTGCTCAAGGACACTTTAACATGCTTTCTGAAGGAGCTGAGGATCAAATCAGCAATCTTCCAGACAGCCCACTATACAGGCCCACTTTAATTCAATATGAAGGGTCACCAGATTTCTTTGCCGAGAGCTGTTCGAATGATTCAATGGTGTGCGTCTCTGTCATTCTGGCTTTAACTTTTGCAACTTTCTGCTTTCGTTTTGTTGATCATTTAATTGCTGCAGTCCTGAAAGCAGCTGCCTTTCCTCTTTGGCCTTGCCTGAGTTTGGGGGATATAGCTTGCTTTTTAAAATTGATTGAGAGGTGTTTTCCTCTCTCACTAGCTAGAATTGTACAAACTATTGTGGAAACCAAACACATGGGGCTATTTCTTTGTAATCAAAGAACATTCTGACAATTGCAGTGAAGTCATAATATATGGGGCCGTCAATTCCCCTCAGTTTTTGTTGTGGCTTGTTAAGTTTATTTGACCAATTCCAACAGTTAAGGGCCTTTTAAAGTGTGGACTAAGGAGAAAATGGAAATTCAATATCTCTGGCTCAAATTTGTACAAAGAAAAGCACAATGCTGCAAGATGATATTGTGCTATTCATTACATGTGGTACACAAAACTTGTCTGAAGAGACAAGAGCTCCATGATAAGAAGCAACGGGTGGTAATTATGTTCTCGTTATACAATGTAGGCCTAGAAGGCTCTGTGCTAGCCCAAATAAATTCATACTGACCTTTTTAATCAAAGTTCAGCAGACTATGGAAGACCTTTGTATTTTGGTCAGTACTTCTTCTGTTTCAGCAGTGTAATGGCAAATTAATGAGCTAGAACATACTGAAAACGGATGTCTGCTATGGTCCATGCAGACCAAAATGCCACAAAAGCAGAACTTAATGGACTTCTACACAGGAAAATTTTCCCTTACAAGCATACCTGGTGTAAGACAAAACATGGTATTGTGGCAAATTGTGGCTTTTAGCATACACTGGTATGAATACCTTTGAGTACGAAAGGTAAAAGACTGCAGACGTTGGTCTGTGTACATGTATGTGCCTTATATTTCCATAGTGAGCACTTCAAGGGAGCTCACAAAGGTACTCACCTTGTAGGTCCAGGGTGAGGGGATTGGGGGAGCCGTCACAGACTAGAGTCAGCCGGGTCACCTGGACATTGGGAGTATTCGGATCTGGAGACAAGATCAGAGCAAAAGTTGGTCAATAAATTGTGTCCTTTATGATTTTGATTGAGGCTCAGAACCTTTTTCATATGCCCATTCTTAGAGACTGAAAATTCACCATTTTCCGAGAGGCCCGTCTTACATGCCATGAATAGAATCTGGGAGTGGACACGGATTTAGATGGAGTTTGGGGGATTAAGATTGGATGCCCTTCCTGACACCCTGCAGTAGGTTCAAATCCGCTGACTCTGGCTCGTCAGTTCCCGAAGCATACACTACCACTGCCCAAAAATTCACCATTTATCATTTATCAATAACAATATTCATATTTCTTGGTATGAATAGATTCATGAAGTGGTAAGGAATTCATTGCATTATTTGTAAATATCCCGATTTATTTTTCAAATGTCAACAACTTCTGGTTTTGATTCTGCATATCTTCTCTGCAAATCATCATAATTCATTGATATAGTTGACAAACTTATATCCATTCCAGTTCCATAGGAATATAATTGTCCAAACTCTGTCATAGTAAAGTTTTTTGAATTTACATCAGTGAAATTATTCTTGTGCGAACCACTCTTTGAAAAGAGACACCAGATGAGGAGTTTATCATATAAGAAGGTTGTAAAAAGAACATGAAACTATCCCTGATTCAGTGTTGAAAATTGTATGAGGAAAACATGTTTACCACTAGTTTACGTCTTTACGAGCAATGTTACTTCAACTGACCACATTTTTAATCACACTTTCTCATTTAACATTATTTTATCCAAAACGACTTCAGGTGTTTAGGAGAAAAAATTGCACATCACGCTACAGGCACCTTAAAGCACTGAATACTACTTGGCCATCATAGCCAAAAGTGTATTTCATGCCAAGTGCAATTAATTTATCTGTGAACAGGTAGATCACAAATAGAAACAAAGTAACGAAGAACCCCAAATTAGCTGGGAAATGCCACAAATTTAACTCATTTGTAGTTTAATGTCTTCTATAGATTAGGGTAGGATTAGAAAGGCAATTTTCTATCCCTTTCTGGATGGGATAAAAGCAAGTCTTCATCCCTGATGGAAGACAGGAGATCATCCTAGCATTTTGGGGGCAGGTGAAAAGACACTCCGCCAGTTTTAAGTGATCAAATCATTAGAACCAACATCTCTTTCCAGAACTATTTCTGCTGAACTTCTTTATGCATGCTCAATCATCTGGGTAAAGAAATCCCCAAAAGGTGAATCACATCATCTGGACATGTTTATTGAAATAAATATTTCATAATTCATACACATGACATCTTAAGTCTAAGGTGACTGCGGGTATCCCTAACCTTGATAGGAGGAACACTGGTTTGAACAGGATGTCAATGACCATCCTAGGACTGGGGGAGGGGGCTAGGAGTACATCTGTTCTCCTCTTGCAATGCTGTGATTACTACTATTCTCCAGTCCTAGGTGAATAGTTCTCATTACCGTTGACACTCTTGCCAATCGCCAATTTGAATATGAAACCATCATTGGTTTCAGTCATTATGCAACTGTATCGTTCATAAGGGTGGGGATGCCTGCAGTCATCTTGGACAAGATGATGTCACCTGTAGAAGTGATGAAAGGTATTGTTCATTAAATATTGTATCTAGATGAACTAATTCAACTTTTTTGTGATGTTACTGTTGAATTTACCAAAAACTGATGTTTTGGTACTTCAAGCTCGAAAAATAGATTTCTATTCAACTCTATTTTATTGGGGAGACCATACTACCCCAGACAACTCCAACAGCTCTCATCATTATTGCACCAAATCTATCTGAATGGTTAAACTGCTCAAGGAGGTTAGTGGGGGGGAATTGGGGGGTATTTTGGGGAACTGACCCCTTAAGAAAATGTTTTTGTGAGTTTGACTGTTAGGCATTCTTTAAATATAATGTCATATAAAGGAGTACATGTGGAAACACACACACACAAAACACTCACACACACACACACACACATTACCAGCTTCAGCAGTGCCAGAGCCAAGCAGGGCTTCCTTGTACTTGCGTAGGCTCTCATCTTCCTTGTCCAGCTCATGGATCTCCTGCAGGGTCTTCTGAGCCGGTGGTTTGTAGTTCACAGCTTCCTGTTCCTCGTTCTCAGCTGCAATAGCTGCTAACTGCTCGGGAGTCACGTCGTCCTCAGCCATGTCTAAAGGAGAGGAGAACGGAGAGAAAAATAGGAAGGTGGAATTGAAAGCAAGAGAGGAGCGGAGAGTTATTGGGTTGGAGTAGTAATAAAGTAAATGGGAGGAGGATATGAGATGAATACATTAGGGAAAAAATTGTGTTAAACTTATCTTCTTTTCTCTTCAACCTTTCATCTAAAACGTGTCGTTAAAAGGAATGGCAAGTGGAAAAACAGACCAAAAGAATGAGCCGTGAGAAAGCCAGGCTATTATTCCTGTATTGCTGCCAGGCAATTGCCTCTCAGGGAAAAGGCTTTAAACCACTGGACAAACTGGAGATAAACCCCACACAAAAGCCATTAGGAGAAATGCTGATGTAAGAAGTGCAGACTTTCATAGCTGGAGCCAGGTACCTTGATATGAATGGTGCTCTGTGAAGGATGGGCTGTGAGGTAGTGTAGTTAAAAAGGCAGATGCAAGTCTTTCTGTAATGTTGCTGACAGCAATAGTGACTAACTTTGGCTTCTGTGTGACCTCATCTGAAGAGACTTCTGTGGAATAGCATCACTACTGCTGGGACTAAGAGCAATAAATGAGGTCATTCTGTCACAAGACCCATTGTTGCTCACCTCCCAGGTCATGTAGAGGCCTAGGATAGGCCAGGAGGAAGTCATTCTTTAAACACAGAGGTAAATAGTTTGCAGCCTTTCAGTGGAACAAGTTATAAACTTTAACCGTATAGTATCCAATAGAATTTCTCGCTAATAACCTTGTTGCTTAAAACAGAGAGGTCTGTTTTATGTCATGATGGGTAGATGGGTGTATCCCAGTGGCCACCCAGCTACATGCCAGTGGCCACTCTTTCAAAGATGAGGATGTGCACATCCTTGATAGGGAGGGACATTGGTTTGAATGGAATGTTTAAAAAAAGGCCCTCTATGTAAAGAGGAAATGACCATCCCTGAACTGGGGTTTTAAGTACAGCTATCAGCATCTTAGAATGTACAGTCAATGGAAGTTTAGAATATGAAACCAGCCTTTCTTTTGGTGGTTATCTAACAGTCTTGTTTATCAGGATGGGGATGCTGCAGTTAGCTCAGACTGAAGATGCCACCTGTTTGAGCGAAGAGACATTTCTCTCAATAGAAGGTGTCCAGATGAGCCGATTCACCATTTTTTGTGATTTCCTAAACTGGAAACTGGAACCTATTAATTCTTTCACGCATAACTCTCTGTCTTAAGTTTCTATGGAAATCGATAACAATTGATGTCTGCCATATTGGTGCATATCTACTGCAAGTGTATTGAGCAATCCTTTTGTATGCAGATCTTGTCGTGTTATCATTGTCTTTTTGTTAACTGCGGGAATAAGACCGAAAAGAAAGTCCAAACACTGAGAAATTATGTTTTTCCCATTTCCAACAGAATACCCCCCGCCCCAAAAAAAACAACCGAAAAAACAAGAAGAATTAATTGAACATCCTACAAATGAATACAGGAGAATGTGGATGTCAGCAATGAGCAGAACAGATATCACCGAAGAAAACTCGAACATGATCATATCTGTAGTGAACATTTCCTATCGAGCAAAGCCGCAAAAGACTGGGATTGTTTGAACATTGGCTTAATTTAGGCCATTCAAAGCAAAAGCCCATCAACAACGAATAATGTACTGCTTGCGTGGATAGAATTGCAAAGTAGCAAAAATGAGCAAGCTAAAGAGGAAGAAGAAATTTCTACAAAAGCTAGCAGAGCTTAAAGAGCCAGGTTTACCTATCGATGAGGTATTTTTGTCTAACACACAAATGTACACATGCTGAATTTGATGAGGGCATGGAGCTGGGTTCCATTCAGGATAATGAAACTCAGACGTTGTTGAGGTATCTGAAATGGGAACACAAAAATTCTTGAATTAACACGGGATCGATACCAACGCATGATTTTTTTCTCGAAATAGCCTTTCTTCACAAGTGCCTGAAGTTTCTTCTCGTAATCTCAAAGCAGAAAAAGTCGCTGTAATCCATTCCAGTTTTTGATGAAGACAACATTCTTCTCACAAAGTATTCTTTCTCCACACATGCCCGTATCAGCAAAGGCACACCAATAAGACAGACAACAAAAAAATACTAAAAGCGAACACCTCAAGGGGATGATACGTCACATGAAACTGATCCATTGAGCATACATCAAAACTTATTGGATTTGTGTTTTTCTCTGTTAAGTATTGCAATTAAAGAATAAAATGAGGCATAATTTCAGACATGACCATTTTAACTTTCAAAGCTCATTTTGAATTAAAGAAGAATTAAATCACTGCAATGGTATGGTTATTTTAGAGGAAATAAAGTAGTTTTCATATGTCAATAAATCAGACTAAACTCCATCATTTGACAGATGCACTCGAATCATTTTCTAAAGATTAGCCACTAGTATGTCTCTCATACAGGGGAGAAAAGAAGGGTCCCAAGATACTGCAATAGGGCCGGTCATCAGGAAAAGCAAATGCTGAATAAATTAATAAAAAACAAACAAAACCAAAAACCACACACATTTAGATCAGCACTATAGGTTAGCTACTTACAGAAGTCCAACAAAATAATCGTGAATGTATCTTGAATGGTAAATGTACCATTTACCAATGTCTCTTAGCTCATTGAAACATCGACTGGCCCTACAAAAGGCCCATCGGACCAAGCTTATGAAGGACCTTTTGTTTGATGGTGAGGAAGGTGCTGAAATATCTGAACTGGTGAGTTTCTCCATAATGAGGGTATGGGCTAATCCATGTAGACTAACCCTACCGAATCTCTTCCTTGCCAACTCATGGTCATTCATCAACAAGATGGATGAAATAAGACTAAGGATCACTAAGCACAAAATGGATAGCTGTGTGATGATCATTACAGAAGCTTGACTCGGAGCATCATTACTTACGCGGCAATTTAACCAGCGGTGCACTCTGTTTACTGAGCGGACAGGACTGCAGAGCCGATAAGAGTAAAGGTGGAGGGAGGAGTGTGCATAAATGTTAACAATGGCTACAGCTACTGATATGATCAGGATACATTGTTCCTGGCTTTGAAATGTAGATCATTAAGCTGGGAGTTAACTGCCATTTTAACCACAGCTGTTTTAATACCACATGCTAACGTTAAGATATCCCTGGAGGAATTGCATAGTACTATCAATAACCAGCTGAATGCACATCCAGAGGGAGCTGTGATTGTAGCAGGAGACTTTAATCACACAGAACCAAAAGAGATACTGTGCAAGCTCCATAAAACATTAATTTCTAAACCAGAGGCAAAAAAATGCTCTACCAAGCGTACACAAAAATCCTAACAGTTCACAAAGCTGGCCCATCTTCATGACTTTGTCAATCAGACCACATTTCACTAAAAGTGATTCCTTCAAACAAACTCCTAATGTGTAGTCAAAGACCAGGAGTTAAAACTGTCCAAGTGTGGAGGAAGGAATCCACCTCACAAGTACAGGACTGCTTTGTAAACACAACCTCCTGGGGAGTATTCAAAAAGGGGGTAGCCTCAGAGAATTATACCTCATCTACCATTTACCTTGGCCAACATAGACCTCTATAGTGAAACAGTAATAACTACCAAAACCATCAAGGGGTTTCCAAATCTAAATCCATGGTTGGACAGAAAGGTATGATCCCTGCTGAGAGTACATGACGCTGCCTTCTGGACAGGTGAGAGACTGGCTATCAGGAATGCCCAGGGAGAAGTGAAGAAGGATATTAGAGAAGCTTAGCGCAGGTAAGAACATCACATTAAGTAGCATTTTGGAAACAGCTACCCTCGTAGCATGTGGAGAGACGTTGAAACTATACAGGCTACAAGATTAGCACCTCACAGATTAGCCGTTTTAGACCGTGAAATGGTGATTGATGATGAGGGACATTTGGTTGTGGATATTTACCATAAACCTACAAGTGCTGATCAGCACTGAAGGTTTGACTCATCATCCACTGGAGCACAAAAAAGGAGTCATCAGGATTCTGCACTACCGAGCTGACAATGTCCCCACTGACGCAGTGGCTGGGGAAAGAGAGAAATCCCATATTCATTTCTAATTTACCTCTGTGGGACAAATAAAAGAATATCTTGTCTTGTCGTATTGAACAAATCCTGGTTAAGTGTTTGTCAAAGCCAGGAAGATGCCAGACAGTGCACGAACCTGACTGAAAACAGAAGGACAACAGTGGACCAAGTGAAAACCAGTTGTGATTCTGATATGTGGCGGAAACAGTTGAGATGATATTTCCAAACACCACGTCTCAGTTCCTTTCAAACCATAAAACACACAGCACTAGAATTTGGTCCACCCAAAGGATCAGGTCCCCCGGCACAAACAGAGTAACATACCGTCTGATGTTAAATGCCAGGAGTGACTTGTCCATCAGGGAGACCAGACAGACACTGGCTAAGAGGATGGAACAACACAGGAGAGCCAACAAGTCAACAGGTCAGGACTCTACAGTCTCCACCATCTACAGACCAGGACTCTACAGTCTCCACCATCTACAGGTCAGGACTCTACAGTCTCCACCATCTACAGACCAGGACTCTACAGTCTCCACCATCTACAGACCAGGACTCTACAGTCTCCATCATCTACAGACCAGGACTCTACAGTCTCCACCATCTACAGACCAGGACTCTACAGTCTCCACCATCTACAGACCAGGACTCTACAGTCTCCATCAT
>OMLC01037196.1:0-13835 GCA_900302585.1 Regalecus glesne
ATTGGGACAGTGCAGGCTAGTTTCCATCTGTTATCCCCCGCATTTGGGGGATCATCATCTTGCTCAAGGTTACCTCGACACACTGATCAAACCGGAGATTGAACCACCATTCTTCCTGTTACTACACACCTGGCCTACCTCCTGAGCTATGCTGCCTCAGAGAAACAAAGCTTCATTTTATACCATCCATAGCAACAAAACGTATGCAATGGTTCAAGACATTGCATAGGCTGACGTTTTGTCTATCTGGGTCAAAATAGCAGCGTCAGGTCATCTGGACATCGGTTTAAAGCAAAACAGGAGTACGTTCCAACATTCATCTGAGTCTCATCCGGTCTGTCTGTTTTTACAGCTGTGCATTGTTGATTGGGAACTATATGAAAGTCGAGGGGAACTCACAGACGGTCCCGTGCTTCTTTTCACATTGAATTCACAAATTCACTTCTCTGAATACTCCCCGTCTTTCACAAGTCTTTGATCAACAAACACTGTTTGAAGACACAACACTTCCTCTTTTCTCCAGAGCATCAATCAAAGTTTCTATAAATGAGAGACTGTCAGCGGTACAGAAGTTGGTCTAGGAAAAGAGAATATAAGCCATTTATCGGTCAACATGGGACCAACATTAAAACACCTCTATTGTCTCCTCCTTTTGGAAGTGCCCACACGTCATATTTACCATGAACATAACTGGCCCCACAGCTCGCATAGGCAGCCAGTTGATTTGAAAACCTATCTGTGGACAGATGAATGGCTCAGAGTAACTCATTCTGTTGAGCCATTATCCTCTGAGCATTTTGACAATCTTCCGACCTCCTCTGCAGCAAACTCACTGAGGTAAGCGTAATAGAAAATGGCAGATCTATGCTCTACCTCTGTGTGCCCTGGAGGAGGCTAGTGGGGGACGGAAGGATGGGGGGGGCATATTGTGTCCAAACCCAGTGGGTACGAGGGCAGACATGCCTCACCGTGGCCACGTGTCTGCCAGGGCCACATGAAGAGATCACACATTTCCCTGGACTGGCTCGAGCCACACGGACGGATGAGTCTTTTGATGAAGGTGGTGATTTTTGACCCAGCCACCAGGGAAAGAGCACTGCCTATTTATTTGCAAGCAACTGTACCATCCTTAATGGTGCCTTTATTCACGTACGCAGTGCGATCCATCAACGTGTGCAGCCAAAGTTGTCAGTCTGCGTGCACGCCTCGGCACGACTTGAGATGACGTATGTGCACGGAGAGGGAAGAGAAACGCTTGTGGTTGGCTTGTTGGCTTTGGGTCGGCCTGTCCAAAAAGGCAGGTTTTGGGATGGGAGGATGGAGGACGAGCTTTATGGACTGGGGGGGAGAAGTGGAACTGAGCGGTGTGACCAGAAGAGGAAGAGTTTTTTAGACAAAGCCATAGCCCTGACATTGCTGCTGCGGTAATTGGGAACATTGCTCTTGTTATCTATCCAGGCACAGTGGGGGCCTTTGTGTGAGACACTGACCTCCATGCCCCGTCTCTCACTCTGCACACACCCCCTCCTTTTCTCCAATGCTCTCGTCACTCCTCTTCTCCGGTTGCTTCCCTCGCTTCCTTTGTTGTGCTATCCATCCCCCCCTCCTCCCCCTTACCTTACCCTGCCTCACCTCTCTTTTATCTCTAGATACAAAGTGTCTTTCTTCCTCCATTTCTGTTCCATATTTGAATTCTCTCTATTTATGTTTTTGTCAGCCCCCCCGATTTCTCTCAACCTCTCCCCCCCGTCTCCCCCCATCCCTCGGTGGACAGGTTTTCTAGGGCGAGACGGGGAGCCGCTGAGGCAGGAGGGAGGATAGAGGACATTAGCTCAGTGATGTCAGTGTGATCTCCTTCTTCTTCCACCTGCTGATGATAGAGAACAGTGTTCACCTTGATGTTCCCTCTCTCCTTTTCCACCTCCGTACTTCTCTGTGGAGACTTTTCCTCCCCCTGTTCTTGCTTCCTGCCTCATGTCTCTTTTTCACTCTTCATCTCTGGTCAATTTCCCTCATTTTTCTCCCACCTCTCTTCTATTACCCACCAACACAACGTCATCAGCCAGAGTGCATATCCATGGTTAAGGTTGTCAGTACGTCATTCCAATGAATCCAGAAGACTGAGCCCTCTTTCTGTCTCAACACAAACAATGCTGTCATTCGTTCTTGTAGCATAAGTACGTGATCAGTGTAGAGCAAGAGTGATTTTATTTGCCTCAGTCTCCAGGACTACAATCGCTCCAGACTCTCTCCCACAACTGTTTCTGCTCTCCTTTGACAGCCCTACAGTCTCATCTGTCTGAGTTTTCTTTTAGCCTCCTCTTTCACAAACCCTATGCTCTCATTCTTTTCATTAGGAGCTGCTGATATACTCTGTGCCTTTAAAATCCTGTTTTTCCAAGTTCAGTTCAAGTTTAACTTTATTGGCATGGTGAGTATTATGATGGTGAAATGTCTCACCTCTCTCTCTACCTAAACATGAGCAAAACAAGGACAGAAGGACACTCCATACCCCCAAAACAGATCTTCTGCCATGTTTGTGCAAAGGCAAGAATGCATTTTCATTCTTGTGGAATATGCTGCTCGTGAGATTTCTATGCCCGGCACAGAGTTGGTTACTCTGCCTTCCCCACCTGCCAATTCTGAGCTGGATGATGAATATCTTGATTTGCGTTAAACAAAATACTTGATGTAAAGATGTCACATAGAACAGTAAGCGGCATACGATGACTATTTTCATCAATGGTTTCCCTTTCAATGCTATTCCCTGACCCTCATATAACTTAGACAAGTCTCAGTACATCCATCCATCCATCTATCTATCTATCTACCCATCCATCCATCCATTCATCTGTCCAGCATCCACCCCAAAGTTGGGTCACAGAGCCATGATGGGGCCAATCCCAGTACTCACTGGGTAAAATGTGGGGAAAACCCTGGACAGGTCTCCACTACATCTCAGAGATTGAGCAATTAGGGGTTTCAGCATCTCGCTCAAGCACACCTCAACATACTTTCTACAAGGACCGGGGATTAAACTACCAACCCGCTGATTCCTAAATGACCATCCTTCAGTCAGAATGACTAAAATTATGCTGCCAGGTATCATGTCACAGAGGGACCCTACATGCTTACTGACTGGTAATCTAAATCAAAACACTTGAGCTGCTGCTAAACACTTTAATGTGTGACAACAATGTAGCTTATCATTTAAACATGAGCACCCCACAGGGAGGCAACGTCGTGCCAAGAAGTGGTGATCTACAGAAAACTGATGACTGTCTACAAGATGCATCAGTTTATTTAATGTTCTATATTCATGTAAATATTCATTAATTAGGCTCCAATCTATCCATCCATCCATCCATCCATCCATCATCAACCACTTATTCAAAGTTGGGTAGCAGAGTCATGCTGGAGCCTATCCCAGCACTCCGATAGTGAAACACCCTAGACAGGTTGCAATTCCATCTTTCCCATTTAGATCAAGTTATTTTGAGACAGAAAAGAAAAAAAAATCAGTCACAAGTTAGAAGCTGCAATCACTCTGGCAAATATAAAGGTGTATTTCATGGGTTATATTTCCGCTTTACCAATGAGTTGTAATCTTGATAATATACAAGTAATTTTGAGGCAGAGCCAGCTTGAGCCACAAGGTAAGAGCTGCAATCACCTTTTGGCAAGTGGCAAAGTTTTTGGCACGTCACCTGCTACAGTCAAAATGAAAAGGGAGGCAGTGAGTTTATGAATGACTGTATCCAGGGAGAGAGCTGTTAATAGAATAAGACATTCAAATTGAAGTTCAGCCAAATGTTAATGTAAAAACACTCCTCCACTAATAAGGGGACTTTTTTGGCTACATGGATGAAGACACTGGAAACCGTATTACTTTTGGAAAGTAATCAAGCAACTTACTATGAAAGAAGAAACTGTATTCATTAGTCTCTGTCCATACACACAAGAAAGTGTGTTCTCTGTGTTCAACCCATCCTTTTGCATCGGAGCAGTGAGCAGCTGCAGTGCCCGAGGACCAACACTTTTTCCTATTGCTTTGCTCAGGGGCATAGGCAGGGGTATTAATCCTAACATGCATGTCTTTTTGATGGTGGGAGGAAACCAGAGCACCTGGAGGAAACCTGCACAGATACAAAGAGAACACAAATTCCACAGAGACTGGACCTGGTGCAGGATTCAAACCTGTGAGAAAACGGTGCTGACCACTGTGCCGTCACGCCACCAGTTCTACCAGTAAAAATTATTCTGATGTGGGCACTGATATCAAAATCCCTTGTTTCTTATTATCTGGACAAGCATCACTAGCGCCTCGTACTGTGCTCTCCCCTCTAGTCTTATCCCACTGCATAAATGGCTGCACCTCAGGACATCTATCTGTCAAAGCCCTGAAGTTTCCGGATGACACAACCATCATTGGCCTTGTTCGGGATAGGGAAGAGTCTATGTAGAGATGGGAGGTTGAACATGTGCCCTCTGGTGCAGTCACAACAATCTAAAGCGGATCATACTCAGAACTGTGGAGATGATAGTGGACTTCAGGAAGGGCACTTCAAAACTGCCTACCCTCAACAGCATGGTGCCTGTGGTGAAAACCTACAGATTTCTGGGTTCCACATTTCTTGGGATCTAAGGTGGAACCCCAACATAAACACAATCATTAAAAAGGCCCAGCAGAGGATGCACTTTCTCCATCAGCTTGGACAGGTCAACCTGCCTCAGGAACTGCTGACTCACTTCTACACTGCAATAATCCACCCTGTCCTCCACACATCCATCATTGTCTGGTTTGGATCAGCTAACAAACACGACAGGGACAGACTTCAATGTGCAGTCAGGTCTGAAGAGAATGTCATTGACGCCAACCTGCCCTCCATTCAGGACCTCTACATCTCTAGAGTCAGGAGACGGGCAGGCAGCATCCCTGCAAACCATCACACCCTGCTCACAACCTGTTCCACCTCCTCCCCTCTGGTAGGCGCTACAGAGCACCGCACACCAACAAAACCACGTATGAAAAGTTTCATTCCACAGAATGCAATTCAAATGAATGGTCAACATTGTAAAATTAAAAACTACATCTCTTATATACAGTATTTTAGGTATTTTTATGCTCCGTCATATCCAACTGTTTGTCTTTAGGATTGCTGTGAGCATACGTATCTTTCCGTATCTTTCCGTCGTGTGGCTTGGGTCTATCTCTTTTTCTCTCTTATCAGGACCAGAGCTTATAATGCTCAGGGGTCAGTACAGTGATGGAAGGGGTCGGGGCTTCTGCCTGTATTGTATCCCCCTTTCCTACTGACCTGGCCTCCCTGGATGTATGTGAGCAAACTGCTGACATTATTTTTAAGTCTAACAGGGTCTCAGTATTTGGGAAACCATACATAGGTGTTGTGATTGACCGAGATAATTTAGGAATGTCGGTTATGTAGCTCGGGGGTCCTGAGGTGTTCCCAGGCCAGTGTGGAGATATAATCCCTCCACCTGGTCCTCGGTCTACCCTGTGGCCTCCTCCCAGCTGGACATGCCTGGAATACCTCACTTGTCTAAGCTGGTTGATGTGGCCAAGAAAAAGGAAGTTTGGTCTGTATGGTGAGTTGGCAAAATTTTACAGCGGATGGCCTTCCTGACACAACCACTAACCCTATGGGTGGGAGCACAAGGTCAAGTGCTGGACACCGTCCCAGTATTCATGGATTTGCTGCCATACCTACAACCAATGTATGTAGACAAATGAATAAAGCTTTGATTAATATTGCTGTTTTCCTCATGTGATATGCTGATGATATGGCTGACACCTCCGAAACTACTTCTTTTAGTTTTATTCATGTATTGCAATTAGCCTTGTATCTGAGCTAGAGTTACGGTTTCTTCCACAATGCTCAATATTGGAATAACCCTTGAGTCTTTATTCATCCTACACTTTGCTGAGTAATGGGGCCATAAAAGTGTTCCAATGACAGCGCTGTCATTCTCAAGGTTTTGGCTAGGGTGTTAAAGGCTCCTCACAAATCTCTTGAGGATTTATCAGAATAGTACCGAGGCATACATAAAAAAACAAGGACCTTGGAGAAAAGACACTTGAAGAACTGTGTCACATCTGCAGGAGCTGTCATCCTCTTTTGTTAAGTTGTTGCTTTTGCTTGTTTTGAGGCATCTGAAAGACTCCGGTGAACATTAATAATGGCCAGTCTATCTGAACTGGCAGGTCTCTTCTCCGACACCTCTCACTCTTTTTGGAAACAACTTGCCCAGACAGCTCACTCTGGGCTCACTTTGTTTTTACTCTCGGACCTCGACAGACCTTATTTATCATCCCCTTCCCCACTCTCCGGTCTTACAGCAGACTTCCTCTGAGTTCTCAGAGCCAGGAAGTACTCCACAGTTTGCGGGGGCATTTACTTCCCTCGACCCTTTTCTTTAGGAATGCTCTTCCTGCTGACATCAGCAGGGCTATTTCTGTATCTTCTTTCCCATCTATATGCTCAGACCTGGTGGTTTCTACTTGAACACTAGTTCCACTGATGCTCAATCTTAAAGCCTCCCTACCGGGAGATCTCAGGTCTGAAAGCAAGGTGAGGTCAACCTTTCCAATTCGCACTCACGTACATCATGCCAATGGACCCCCGCCTGTGCCGGCCTGCTTTGATGGTGTTTGTAGCCTTCTAACCCACCAACTGTTTGTCTTTAGGATTGCTGTGAGCATACGTATCTTTCCGTCGTGTGGCTTGGGTCTATCTCTTTTTCTCTCTTATCAGGACCAGAGCTTATAATGCTCAGGGGTCAGTACAGTGATGGAAGGGGTCGGGGCTTCTGCCTGTATTGTATCCCCCTTTCCTACTGACCTGGCCTCCCTGGAGACTTGTCAGCATTTTGTTTTGTCTTTTGTTCACAACAGCTTTGCCTATGCCTCATTGTCACCCCCCCCCCCTGCGAGTGATGTGTCTGAGTCTGCCTGTCTAGGAAAGCGCTCTGTTGCCAATTCCCTTATCAGTCCCACAAGGGAAAATTTAGATTTCTCTGCATTTTAACCCATCATATTGTATGGGAGCAGTGAGCAGCCAACATCTGGCGCTCGGGGAGCAGTTAGGGGTTACGTGTCTTGCTCAAGGACACCTCAACATGCTGTATGCAGGACCAGGGATTGATCCTGTAACCTTGATTGCCAGACGACCGCTCTACCCACTGAGCTATGCCATCCCTAAAAATAGAGGCCGTTAATTGCACGTATGCTTGGCACTTTTCTCTAGAAGAATTGTGGTCATATGTGAAGATAAATGGTCTCCTCCATATTGAGTGGTTCTAGGCATGCCCAGCTGGTTCCAGGATAGACCGATGACCAGGTAGAGGGATTAAATTTCCACGATGGCCTTGGAATGCCTCGGGATGCCCCAGCAAGAGCTGGTTGATGTGGCCACCAAAAGGGAAATTTGGGGTCCCTGGCTGGAACTGATACGTTCACGACCCGACTTCGACTAGGTAGTTAATGGGATGGATGGATGAGGAGAAAAATGCACAACAGCAACTATGCCACAAATGAAACAGAAAAAAGCTGAGAGAAATTATTTTCTAAAACACATTTTACACACTGTGGAGTTAAATCATGCTATAATATAAATTCAAATAAAGACTGTTTCTGCCTAAGGTTAGCTTAGAAAGCAGAGCCGCTCTCCAAATCACCAAAGTGCTATTTTGCACTAGAGATAAAATAAAATCCCCATTTAATCTCACTATCTATTTCTGTTATTATGAGCACACAGTAATTGCACACTCATATCTAGTTATGTGATTTATTTTGATTCGGCCCTTTTTTGTTCTTAGCCATTTTGGAGCCACGATAAGCCTTTCAGATACAGGGATTATCTCTTCTATCAGATGAAAAAAAACACAACAACCATCAAGTACTACTCACAGATAAGACCTAAACCAATCCAGTAGACTGATACATCTTGTACGTCGGTTTTCATTTGCACATGCGGATCGTAAAAGTAATCCATTCTTTGAGGTGTTTCGGGCAAATCCGCGGCCACTTTCTTCTTCTCCTCGGGCTCATGAGTAAAAACACATGCACGCGTACAGAAACACACGTGCACACACACAAGCTATCTTTGCATGTACATCTCTGTTGGAATAATAGTAAATTAGATGAATTGATGGTATCTGCTGAGCCACCTCGCACTCTTATCTTGCCATCAGGGTGTTTCTCATGAGGGGCTGTTCAGTCATTAAAGACTTGCTAGCCTCACATGCTAATAGAGAGGCAGCGGATCGTGACTCCTGCCGCTGCTCGTTCCTCGTGTTTTGATATCAAGACATGGCTCAGACACGAGAAGTCAATGTAAAGTGTAAAGAGAGCCTCCGCCGGGTCAACTGCATCAAATTGCATCGGCCCGCGTTTTTCAAGTGAGCAAGTGAAGTGTGACGGTTTAAGGTATACCTGACTGCTCTCCAAAGGTCACCGACTGCAAGAGTCTGGTAGAGGCTGCTAGCAGATGAAAACAGGCACTGAGATCACCTCTCAGTGTACTAACCCGAAGAAAACGCACACTGGCGGCGACACCCTGCTGGCTTACCCGGTAGAGCACGTACCACATAAGACTGAGTCCTAACTGCAGCAGCCCGGGTTCAAACCGGATACAGGCCCTGCATGTCATCCTCTCTCTCTCTCCCTCTCTCAACTTTCCTAGCACATAAATACAGAAAATGCCACTTCAAAGATCCCAGAAAACAAAACACATACACACATTCGAGAATATTTCATCCTAGCATATCATCATGTTGGGAATCGATGCCATTATATCGCTTCTGCTATCGTGCATTGAATGTGTGCAGTGACCCCAGATGGCTCCGTGACTGATGACCTGGTATTCTGAGGGTCTTGAATGTGCCATTACCCCTCTCTCCTGCTCATCACACTTGAATATGAACATAAATGGATCACAACCTCAACTACATTTGCCATCGGTGCGCACGGGCATCTTGCATACTTAAAAGCAACTGACATAGTTTGGCTGGAGTCAGTGGTACCCTTCCTGATGCCCTGCGGTGGGTTCAAACCCACATCATCTGAAGTATGTTCTCTACCACTGAGCTACTGCAGCCCGCTAAATCATTTTCACACTGAGGAAGGTCAATTTCTACATGTCAGTATTAGTCCCCACGTTGTGGGGGGTGGACACAGACTTAGAAAGAGTGTGAGGGATTAAGGCTGGATGCCCTTCCTGGCATCTGGCTCGCCAGTTCCCAAAGTATATGTCTACCGCTGAGCTACCGCAGCTCCTTAACTCATTATCAGACGAAAACAAAGTCTCCCTTTCCTTCGGCTTAAAACCTGCATCGACATCACATACTGCTCATGTGGTCTGTTTGTTCCCCATCAGCCTGCATTGTCCTGGCATTCAGTATTTGTTTCCCAATTTATGCTGGTTGAATGCTCCTTTTCTACCCTCTTTGTTTGTAAGTTATCCTTACCCCCACCCCCACCCCACACACACACACACAACCTGATGTCAGCATTCAGAACCACAGGGGCCGAGTCAGCCAAATTGTTTTTGCTGTTGTCTAAAAGCCCTGTGCCCCAAAAGACTTGACTTGCACTGGTCGTCCTTGCTCATACGCTACACGGCCATCACAGTGAATAACAGCTACTGAGGGTGTCTGAGAAAGACAGATGTTGGCAGCCACAATGTGTCATCTACCTTTTATTCTGAATTGGTCTCTTTTGCTATGACTTTATGGGCGCTATGATTCAGCGGGTGCAGTGGTCGTCTGGTGATCGAAAGGTTGCAGATTCGATCCCAGCACCTGCAGTGAAGTGTGTTGAACAAGACACTGTTCCCCTAACTGCTCTGGCCTGTGACGGACTGGCAACCTGTCCAGGGTGCTTCTCTGCCCTTTGCCAAATGAGAGGGGCTCTGGTTCCTTTCCTTTCTTTCTTTCTTTCTTTCTTAATACTGTAGCCATTGTGGTTATTTGGTGCAAAATGTTTAAAGTTGTGGAGCTTTCCCTCTGGGACAAAGCCTCATAATGTGTCAAGAGAGATGTTTAATTATGATCTCACCAGTATGTTGCATGTGCTTTGTGTTGGCTCCGATTAGTGCTTTGGGATTCAAGGCTCTAATTGTTTTGCTGTGGACAGAGTACATGTTTGTGCATGTGTGCATGTGTCCATGTATGCATACCACTCATGTCTTGTTTTCGTCAGTGTCTGTGGGTGTATGCATTGCAAAGATGGCTGTGGTCGGCTACCCAAAGGGCCTATGTTTCTGGGCAGACAGGAGGGGTCATTTATTTCCCTTGGGCCACGTTGTGTCCCCAATCGCCACTGAGCACCACAGGGTGACACCATCTTGGTTTCATCTTCTTCAGGAAATGATGCAAACTCGCCTGAACTACATGAATTACATGCGAGACCAATAAAGTGCAGTCTATTCTTGTCACAGCATCAGATGATAAGCACCGGCTGCTGGATGCATCGCAGCAATTACTGCAGGCTCGTGCTCCGTGGCTGTGGAATCGGGAAATGATCATCTGTGAAGCGCAGCAGAGTGCTAGTGCCTCCAGCACAATAACTCAACATGTCCACTTGGCTATGTCAACTGTGCATGAGGAGAGGATGGGAGAGATACAGGGAGAGAAATACAGGGTTAGAGTAGGGGGGTCATGAATAAGACAAAGACGGAGAGAAGGAATATTACAAGCACCTCTTCATCTGAACGAACCTCGATATAATTCCCTCAAAGGGAAACAAAACAACATGCAAATTGCTCGACGTGAAGCATGTGAGAATCATTGTGAAATAGAAATCCAATCTTTATAAATTACTCCTCTGTTGGCAGAAAAATTAGACCCTATCCAAGGAAGTTGAAAACATAGGCCCCAGCATCAGATATCATCCTCCCTCCGGCGACTGCTCAGACAGCTTCTATCAGAAGTGCAGATGGGGATAGAACCGCTGTCCACACAACAGTTTTTCATGGTTTTCAAATAAAAGTCTCAAAGACGCAGCAGCAGAGCCTCTTGAGTCACAAGATGGCGTTCTAACAAACAACCGGGATAAGTGAATGGATGGACACCGTGTTGAGGGATGTATATATAAGGAGACGGGGGAAAAGACATAACAGTAAGTGGTAAAATGATTGGATGGAGCCATTGTCTAGACCGCTCTGTACTGAAGACTGAACAGACGGTAAGGTCTTATGTTGCTGCCTGCTATGGATCCCTGACTGGAAGTCAGACAGGGAATCAAAGGTAGCCGTTTAAACGAAGGTCAATGTGCTGGAATGGAAAAGCCCATCTTACAGTATGCAAGGTAACCGAGTTGAGCCGTTTTAGGATTGGCGGATTGGAGGAAGGGAACAAGAGAACAGGGGATTAGTAGGAAGAAAGATGTGAACTTATTCAAACAGGAGGAATGAAGGACTGACAAAGGCCACAAAGTATGCACAGAAAACTCAAGCAAAAAGGACAAATAGAGATCAAGTTGCTCCAAATCAACACAACACATGACTAGCAAGGACCTAGAATGATCCTCCCAACATGGCCAGCTTTCTGCATGCCAGGCCTGTACATTTGGTTTGTGAGATGTGACCCCATCTCCTGGCGTAGCGGTACCTACAGTGTTTCTGACAAGGTGACATGCTCCCTGTTTGACGGACGCAGTGGGAGCACAAAGGGGGGCTCTGCTGGAGAAGGTCAGAGGTCAATTACTGCATTAGACACACTGATTGATCCTGCAGAGAGGTGTCATCATAGCTAATTAATGGCTGTTAGAGATGGCTGTGCGAGGTGACCCAGAAAAGACGACATGGGGAGAATCACACGTTGGGTGAAAGGAGGGGGGGAAATCACTTGTTTATGCTAATTACCATGTGGGGGCCACAGTAGCTCGGTTGTAGAAAGCCGGTTTCAGGAACTGGTAAGCCTGAGACTACAGGTCTGAACCCATCACAGGGTGTCAGGAACAGCATCTGGCCTTAATCCCCCAAGCTTCATCTAAGTCCATCTCCAGCCCCACAACGTGGGGACTGATTGTGACACGTAAAACGGACTCTCATACTAATTACAGCGTGTTAGAGGGATTAATTTGGACTGAATTGAATTGGCGCCAGCCATGGGTGTAAGCCCATGAATACCAGGATGGCGTACTACCTGTGCTCCCATCCATGGAGTGAGTGGCTATGTCCGGAAGAGCGTCTGATGTAAAATGTTGTCTACGCACCATGTGGATTGACAAAACCATACCTCAACCATGTCGGTTGAGCCTCCATATGGGGTCAGTCAAAGCAAAGGCTTCCAATGACCACCATTGTTACAGTGCCCCCACAGGGTACTTGTAGAAACTGCGAAATCTGCTGTGATGACCCCTGACAAACAGGCAACAAGCCGAAAGGGGAAGAAGCCAAAGAAGAAGAAAGGCATCGAGTTGTACTACGTCATGCCAGCACATAATGTAGTGCGTAGGTAGGTTTAGAAAGAGATGTGATTTTTGATCTCTGGAGAGTGGACTAAGCATTTCCGTCCATGATATGTCATGTAAATGTGACTTGTGTCGACAGCTGAAACGTCATTTGCTGAACAACCCGGCAACCAACGGTCAGCAAAAGAGAAAACGTGTCACCCAGGGGGCCCCTCCCAAGATTTTGGCAACACTGTATAAGAAGATCCAGTTATTTTGACACAAATGATAACAACAGATTTGAATACAGTTGTGCCACAGTTTCCCAGAGACCTTCCAGCCCAAGGACATCTGCATCTAATTTACCAATGCGTAAAATTGAATTGAATCAGTGGTCCATCAGAGAGGACAGCGTGATGCAGATACCTTCATTTGATTATGAAAGAGCGCAAATGCGAAAGATTACAGAGGGCCTTCAGTGGGTCTGCCAAGTTAATTGGAATGTCTTCCTTCCTCAGCAAGACTATAAACACATTTCCCTTTAAGATTTCATGAAGTGATGTCTCATAAGGGTTGCAATATCCTCGAAACGCTTCACTTTTCAAGTCTGCCTAGCATCTTGAAAGCGAGAATATCCGAGCAGAGTGTGTTCGCTTGACAGAGGCAATCTGGCTGCGTGTGGGCACTGATGGCATTTGTGTGTACGTTTTCAGGATGCGTTAGGGAAACCTAGCAGAAAGATGTTTCGGATCAGACAGAAATGGAGCTTTCTGGAGGTTTCGGGGGAGATGGATAAATGATTGGACAGGAAAGGAGTGCATGGGGAAGTCATGTAGACATCACAATCCGTCTTTTTTATATAACTTAATTCTTAATTCTTATAGAGGCTGAAGAAAAACCACAAACCTTTCCTGCAAAACTTTTCCTCTTTTTTTCTACTGCAGAATTTATCTCTTCAACACTCACTGGAAGTGTATATCGAGATAAATTGGCTTTGTTAGTTTGCCAATGAGCCATCGAGGCCATGTTGTGAGATGAAATCCTCACTAATGGATTCTGCACCGAACTCAAAGGTTTTGAAAAACTGACGCAGGCTTTTGTTTGGAAAAGGCTAAAGAAAGCCCTGGAGGCAAGAAGAAGGTTCATTCATTTGTCATCGTTCATACATAACACAAAATTTGTCTTCTGAATTTAATCTGTCCTTGTGTATGATGATAATAATAATAATAATAATAATGATAGTAACAATTATAACCACCTTTAAAAGGACAGTGCATATCAATGAACATTTAGAATGTATATAGCCACCAAGCTAGTTTCTAGCTATCAACCCAAGCAATCAGAGGTTCAGTGTGTTGCTCAAGGACACATTTATATGCTTTCCGAATTAACCCGGGGATTGAACCATCAATCTTTCAACCAA